>PVKS010002378.1:53295-119451 GCA_004027875.1 Aplodontia rufa | reverse complement strand
TTTTTTTTTTCTTTTTTTAAAGAGAGAGGGACAGTGAGAGAGACAGAGAAAGAGAGAAAAAACTTTATTTAGTTTTTCACATGACTTTCATTGCTCTGACACTTTGTTGTGTAAGTGGTGCTGGGGTTTGAACCTGGGGCCTTGTGCTTGACCGGCAAGCGCAGAAACCACTGAGCCACCACTCCAGATCCCAGTTAAAAGAAGCTTTAAGAGCACAGACTCTTAAGGTTCTCCACAGCCACATGCTCCCGCCCCGCAGGCTGCAGCTCAGGGGCTCCTGTCCTGGCTGTGCTGGTACAGGGGTCCTCAGCAGAACTGTTTTGATGGAGCATGTATTTACAGAGCTCCATTCACTGCTCCCTTGAGTTCCACCAACAGCCTTTAAAGTGGCTATTATTACAACTTTCTCCTGTCCCCAAGCCTTTTGTGGATTCTTCTTGTTTCTAAATGACAGCCCCGATTCCTCTGCCAGAGATCAGCTCCCTGCCTGCCTTGTTATCTTCCTTCCTTCTCTTGCTGTGACTGAAGTTCCAGACAAACGGGACCCCTGGCCCATCCCCAAACAGTCTCTGCATTTTTAAAGTCTCCCACTTTTGCTCACCATCCCCTTTAGAGCCTGGCCTTCTAAACCGTCTGCCTCTCCATCTTCAGGATTTGGTGAGCTTTTCCGTGAAGTGCCTGGGAGAAGCCTAGACGGTCTTCCCATTGGCAATTTAGTAGATGCACAAGTGATCGATGATGGCTTTTTGTGAAATCTTGAATGCTCTTCTTAACAGAAGTTCTGCTTCCTGAGAGAGTCACCAGAGCATAGTGTGGTGTGTGCCTTGGGTGTGTAGGTTGCACCCTGTAGCCTGGCACCTGGTCCTCAGTTATAAACCTGGTTTTAATTAATGATGTTGTTTCAGTGCATAAATAATACATAATTTATGTTATTATCACAAATGAGCTGCAAACTCTTCCCTATTTTCTTCCTTGTAAACCAATCTACACTGTTTTCAGGGGATTCCTGCCGCACGGAATGAATGTATCAACTTCCTTTTTTAGAGGCAATGCAGACATGGAGACTCGTGTCTGCAGAGCGAACTGGAGTGTACCCACCTGTTTTAAATGAAGACTAGATACAATTTCAGCATTCCCTGAAACTATTTATTTTAGGGTTACTTAAGTATGTGCGGCATAGAAATAGTTACACACACCTTGTTTTTCTACCTGTTAAATAGCTAAGACATCAAAATAAATTAAACATAATTAAAAAGTAAGAAACATTCTATTTGGTATTGAATCTATGACTGAGTTTGTTTTGCTGGAACCTTCCACCCCCAGATCTTTCTAGTTGTGATCAGAGCATCCTGCAGGAGACTTAAGTGAGATGGTTACACACTATGGAACATTTAGGTTTGCACACCAGTCATGGCTGGTGTGGGTGCTGGAGTTTCCATCAGGTGTAGTGGTCACTTTGGTTTAAATGAATTTCCTGTAGCTGAACATCCAGGATCAAAATGACCTACATCAAGTTCTTGGGGAAAATGTTGGCTTTGTCCATTTTACTTCTGAAACCTGGACGTTGCTGTTACCCCTGGAACGGAGCCATTGCTCTGAAGACATCCAGGGTTGTGCACAAAGCAGGCGGCTGTGTATGTGGCCGCCTGTACTTCCTTTCTTGGCCCCTGGACCCTGTCATATTGGTGTGCTAGTGTTGCCAGGATTCTTTGTATTGGATTTTCTCATGTGTATGGTGGCAGGATGCTCCCAGAGGCCAGAGGGGACATGGCTTCAGGAGAAACAGCCAATCCTGGCTGGTCCCTTGCTGAAGCATTTTTTTTTTTTTTAAGAGAAAGAAAGAAAATTAATTTTATTTATTTTTTCTTCTGCTTCTTGTGCTTGCCAGGCAATCACTATACTGCTGAGCCACTGTTGCAACCCTGAGGCATGCGTTTTATGACATGCTTCATATGTCACAAGTGTGTATAAGGAGTAAATCAAATAATGGGTACATTAATAACAGAGTCTGGTATATAGTTGGTGCTCAATAAATGTTCTTGCTCTTCTTCCCCTCACCATCTTCAAGAAGATGATGGCACATAATGGCCTCAGAAAAATGAGGCGTTCACTAATAAAATAGGAGTTCCATACCACGCCTTTGAGGGGCCAGGGGCATCGAAGCCATCTCTGTCTCAGTGTGACCTACACCAGTAGCTGGCGTGGCTCAGATGGCCTCGTGCACTGTCCCAGCCCCTGCCACCACCTGTGGGCGTCTCCAGCATGTACTTCCTATCCTGTTCATCACCTCCTATCTGCAGGAGCTGTGTCTCTGTGCTTGAATTGGTCCTTCCGCCTGTGCTGAGCTGGCCCTGGGACAAACCCAAGCGTGGTAACGATGGTAGTTTGGTGCCCTATCTGGATATTGAGTTCTGCATTGGTACACGTTTGATACTGCACAGAAGAAAATACATTAATGACAGTTTTGTGCTCTGTACTGCATTTCAGAAAATGCTTTAAAGAAGAAGCCAGAGTAGGTGACAGCTGCTGGCACCTCTGAGGGCAGGGGGCATGCTGACTTTCCCACTGGAAGTCCCTTCATCCCCAGGCTTGTGAGTGTCTGCCAGCCCTGGGGAAGACCCGCCTCAGCTGCTGGAGCTTTGTGTGGCTTCCTAAGACTAGGAAGACACACCAAGGTCAGTCCTTCAGCATCTCGCCATCTGTTTCCTGTTATCTAGTCTGCCTGGCCCTGGAGGAACAGGACCATGAGCCGAGGACTCACTGGAAAGCCACTTCATCCAGCCCAAGGACGGCTCAATGCTCCTTCCTAGCTGGAGCAGGCTGGAAACCGTGCTGATCTTATCATCAAAACGTAGTTTTTTCCTTTTGTGATAAAATTTCAGAGAAGTCAGGATCTTTTTCTTGCCCTTTTGGAATTATGCTACCGTTGGTCTCAGCTTTCGCTATTTCAGACGTAAGGAACGAGGATGAATTGTCTGCTCTGCCAGGTGCCGCACTGGAGGCAGCTCTGGAGTTGAGGGCACATCCCAGGCTTGTGGGTCAGAAATGACACAGGCCCAGAGAGACCCTGCTCCCGGGTCCAGGTGACTCGCCAGCGGCAGTGCCAGGATCCAGGAGCAGGGCTGACTCTGAGAGAGCATGGATCCTGGTGTTTCCCACCAAGATGTGGAGTTGGGGAGAGCAAAGATGGGGCCATTTCCTTCAGAATTAGGTCAGCAGGTGAGGGCTGGAGAGAGAGCCAGGAAGTGGAAACTCCAAACTGAACTTGAACTTGACGTGCTGGATGGCATCGTACACTGTACTCTAAGCTGGAAAGCAGATCTTTGCGTGGCTGTCTTCTGGCGCAGCCTCACTCCTTCCTCATTCTGGTTTTAGATTGCTTAGGAGTGAACACAGTGAACTGGATGGTGAGGTGCTCACACCAGTGTGAATGTACTTAATGCCACAGAAATATCCATCTACAAATGGTTAAAATGGTACAATTCATGTCATGTATATTTTGCCACAGTAAAAACAGTTTTTGGAAAAAAAAAAAAAAAAGGGAACCAGTACTGTTGACTTCAGAATGCTCGGATGTGGATGTGGGTCTCAGTGGAGAGGAGGGGTGCAAGCTGGTGGAGAGGTGGAAAGGCTCTGCTGGGGTAAGAGGCATGTTTGGAAGGTGGGAAATGTCCCCTCCCAGTAACAGCTTGACAAGCTGGACTGATGCTGGTTTGTCACCTTGTTGCTGGTTGTGGGGAGAGGCCGGGTGTGGTGGGCTGCCGTTTGCCACGCAGCCTCTGCACTGCTGGCCCAGATGTGCAGTGAGGGCAAAGCCCTCCCCGGAAGGCAGTTTGTCATGCACCTGCTATTGCTTGGGACTCCGTTCCCTGCAGAACACTGGACAGTGTCGCTCCCAGCCTGATATATGTTCACGAAAAGAGACGTGGTGAGCGTAGTTTCCTCCCTCCATTTTTGCGAAGGTAAATTTGGGGACCTCGTCCTGTGTTGCTGCTCAGTACCTGGGTGACTTCTTAGCCTGCATGTCCCAGAATCTGGTTCTCATACAGGAGTGGAGAGCAGTAGTGTTGGAGACGTTGGGAATGTGAGTGGTGGCCAGGCAACCCCGGAAGGCTCCATGGGAAACACGGGACTGGGGCTATGGCCTCACAGATCCTTTTGTCACGTAGGTTCTGTTGTGACTTGGGCAGATGCACGACCTCCCTGGCTGTCCTGTGTGGCCTGTCAAGAGGAGAGGAGACTGACATAGAGAAGGTGCCCATGTAGCCATGAGAGACTCTGCTGTGACCTCTCCAGGAGTGTCCTGCCTGACGGGGGCAGGAGCCTCATTCCAGAAACATCTCTGACAAAGGGAATTGTCATTAAAAAACAAACAAACCCAAGTTGGTGCAGAACTTTTGTATTGCTGGCTTAGGAGGCCCCATTCCCAGTACCTGGTGCATCTCTTGTGTAACATCATTTGCATTCTTTCTTGCCCTCAGATATGGTTGTAGCTGGGCCCACCTCTGCCTCACCAACTTCTGGCAGCGGGTGCCTTAAATCTGTCTGAGGCCCCCTGAATTGGTTTCTGGCTTAGGACTTTTCCACCCAGTTTCCTTGATTATGTGTTGAATCCTAGCTGCTCAGTGTCCACCTGGCTCCTGGATGCAGGGATTTAGGCAGGGATGTAGTGAGTTCTGCAGATACCTGTTTCCTTCTCTCTTGCTGCAGATTTGGGGGAGTAGGGCTCTGCCTTACACCCTTGTGGCTGCTTTGTGCACACTGAGACCTCTGGGCACCTGCTGCTCTGCTGTCCACTCTAAGCCTTCCAGCCCTGGGGTCTGCTCTCCCTCAGTAGCATGCCTTGGCTGAGCCATTCCTGTAAAGGGGAAAGCCAGCCCCCACTGGTGTCTGAACCCTGCATTAACACGAGCACAAGACCAAGATGGCCAGCTCTCTGTATGGCAGGGGAAGACTTTTATTTATTATTTATTTTGTTTTAAGAGAGGGAGAGTGAGAGAGATAGAGAAAGGGAGAAACAACTTTATTTAGTTTTTCACATGGCCTTCTTTGCTCCGACACTCAGTTGTGTACGTGGTGCTGGGGTTTGAACCCCGGTCTTCGTGCTTGCCAGGCAAGCGCCGAAACCCCTGGGCCACTGCTTCAGCCCCAGGGGAAGACTTTTAAAATGTACACTTGACATTTCAAATAAGTCAATTCACCAATTCAAAAGGAGAGTTAAAATTGGATAATTGGATTCTTTATAGAAAATTCTCAGCTGGGACAACCTGCTCCTGTCCTTTCTTTCCCATGTAGAAGTCTGTGCTGTCTCTACCTCTGCAGAAAGCACTTGGTGACAGGTCTTCCCTGTGAGCTCTAGCTTCCTCCCTTCTGGGTTACCCTGCTTCCTGCTCACATATCCTGCTGTGGGATCCAGTCCTTCCCAGGAGCAGGCTGAGGACACACAAACTGTACCGTCACATGTCCCCACTGCATGTGGGTCAAGGTGGGTGGGCTCCAGAGAGCACTGCCCTTAGGAGTCTCTTAGCCACTGGGATCCAGAGCTGTGTTCTATATCCGTCTCCCATTCTTTTCTGGGTCACTTGTGGACACACTGGCTCCCTCCCCCTTGGGAACCCACACATTTCACTTCTTGGAGGCACTGAAGTCTGTCCAGATTTCCCTTGCTGGCTCTGCTGCTGCACCTAATCATGAGGGGTGGAGCCTGTGGTGGTTTCTAAGAAGGGGCCACCTGGTCCAGGCATAGAGGCCTGCAGGAGCCTGGCAGTTAAAAGTTTGTTCCTTTAACGTGGGCTACACCGTAGCTTCATCTTGTTTCTAGCAGCCGGAAGCAGCTGGATATTTTTTTTACTGGATGATGATGGAAGCCAGGGAGGGAATACAGTTATCCAGAGATGGGGCCCAGGCTGAGCAAGAGGCTTAGGGCAGGACGCTGCAGAACGTCTGTGTTGAGGGCCAGTGTGGACACGTGCTCCTAGGACAGGAGTCTGCAGAGCTTTCTTAGCAGACAGGCAGTCAGGATGGTCGGGGAGCGGGGGACTCAGCACGGGCGCCCAGGCTCCCAGCGATCAGACTCTGAAGTCAGCAGGGCAGCTGCCTCTGACGCCCCCGAGGGAGCATGTGCCTTCCCCAGACCCCCTGCCCTGCTGGCGGCCTCCACGGAGGATCACTGCGTTACTTTAACAGAAGGCTGACTTCTCTGACCGGAGTTGTGGGTTCTCCTAATTCTGCTACTGGTTTGCAGGACATAAGCAGTGCCAGTCGGTGATCGAGACCTTAGATGGCCCTGGTGGGAGCCTGGGCGGTGCCACAGCGGCTTCAGCCAATCCCGGTGGAGCCAGTCTGGAGAGGGTGGAGCTGGGTCTGCTGCGCAGTCCCCGCCCCTTCAGCCCTCCCCGCTGAAGCTGGAGGTAGAGAGGGCCTCTCCAACCAATGCAACCCAATCCAGTGATTGTATTTGAAAACGCAGGAATAATTGTCACTAGTGGGAGTTCAGGAGCTTGGCAACGTGAGGTGCGACAGTGTGGGCGGCTGGCCTCTTGCAAGACTGATCCTGGGGAGTCTCAGAAGGCCATGATGTAAAGCCACGGATGGGTGTCATCACACAGCCCTGAGCTGGGAGATCAGGCCCTGGGCCCCCTCTTAAGTGGCCTCACTCAAAGAAATGGGCCTTTCCCTGTGGAATACAGAGCTCTTCTGCCCTCCCTTTCAACCATCCCAAGTGTCCCATTCGTGACTCTTTTCAAAGAGTGGCTAAACCTTGATATCCAAATCAACTTCGAATGCTCTGAACGTTACTGGAGAGAGGGAGAGAGGGAAAGGGAGAGAGAAAGAATGAACAGCCATGTGCTTAAATACATGTGGCCTCTGATCTAGACTCCCAGAGTTCAAACCCTGGCTCTGCCCTGTCAGCGTAGCTGGCAAGGTGTCAACAACTATGCCTCCCCATGCGTCACCTTCGTCTGTAGCAGGGAAAAATGATAACAGAGTTTAGAAGGTCGTTGGGGGAAAATATACAAATTTATGCAGATAAAGTACTTAAACTGCATAGGACGAGTGGTAAGCACGCATGCAAAACAAAGACTTTATGGCTCCCAGCTATTGTCAACCACGGACGCACCTAATCGACAAGACTTGGCCCTCAAATGCAAACTTGCCACCTCTCAAGACTGGAGAGTCTGCCGTCCGCAGATCCACAGGTGCCATCACATTTGCTGATGGGATCTGAAGATGGTTCAGGAGAGCTTTTCCTAAAGCTCTGGTTTTCAGTGCTGACCGTGGACCCAGAATTCATGGTGTCAGCTCGGCTGAACACATGCTTTCTAATTCATTTGTTAATGCGCTGCAGTACGGAATATGTGAGCACCTAGCGAGTGGTAACCTCACGTTCCCCCATGATAAATTGTTGGGAATATGTTCTGTGAAGATTGATCTTACCCCACCTGAAAATCTTTATTACAAAAATGTCATTTAGATGTAATTGCTTTTTTGTTACGTTTTGTAACAAAGCAGAAACATCATTTAAGCCTAGGTGTGGGTCAGCAGTTTAGATTGTGTATCCTTTCTGTTCTTGCTCACCTGCGGTCTTGTTGATGTGAAGAAACAGTGTTCTTGGGCAATTGGTCCTCTTGCTGACTTTTGTTGATATTTTATGCTAGGTGCAGGGAAATGACTTTCAAAACAGGAAAAACATTTCACTTAATAAGGCAAGATGTAATTTCTCAGATGGCAGGCTTCTTCGGGGCCACGTCCTTGTCATGTATGTATGTATAATTATTACCCTCGTATGGTGGAAAATGAGAGGGAGGCATGTGAGATGTAATTTTATTTCTGAATATAAAAAGTCCTTGGAGTTGTTTTCTATACCCCTCTGTGTCCCTTTAAGATCCTGGAGGACTGAAGAGATTTCTGTTGCTAGTAGGAATTTGGCTTGGGTATGGCTCTGCGGATGAGGGTCCTGAGTGTGGAGCCCAGACTTGCTGGCACCATCTGAGTCCCCCTATTTATGTAGCCCCATTTATAGATTCATAGGTGAGTGGGCAAGACCCTGGGAAGGTAATGCGAAGGAGGCACACCTGGATGGGGAGATGATTTGTGATTTCAGCCCATGGCTAGAAAGGTGCCAGGGTCATCCCAGACCTAGTTGTTTTCAGTGGTCTGCTGAGAGCTGATGGGGATCGGGAGCCCTTGTGTGGCAGCCAGTCTTGGTGGTACGCACCCTCTCTAAAGCAGGAGGAAGCCTTGTTTTTAATGTAAGGATGATGGAGGAATGGATGTGGTTTATTTGGGAGTCCATAGTTCACTTCTAGATTCATTTCTTTGGTATATTTATTTATTTTAAAAAAGAGAGAGGGACAGAGAGAGAGAATCAATTTTATTTAGTTTTTCATTGCTCCAAGACTTTGTTGTGTACCTGGTGCTGGGGTTCGAACCCGCGTCCTCATACATGCAAGGCAAGCACCGGAACCGCTGAGCCACTGCTGCAGCCCTTCTTTGACACATTTTTGGAACACTTGCCACACACGAGGCACTGCAGGACTATTGGGGACACAGGTGAATAAGAGATGGCCCATGTCTGTGTTCTGGAATTTCCACATTGACCGGGGTGCTGGATAATAAAGATGTAACCCCACAGATCATGTAAGTTTTCAAGATTTACAGAAAACAAAGCAGGGGTTGACGATGAGGGTGGAAGGAGGCCTCTGTCATCGACAGGATGACCAGGCTCTGGGTGGAGGGCTTGGGGTTGAACAGAGTTGGGGTTTGAGGAGCTGCAGGACATCAGCCCGGGTGGTCCTGTGCTCAGCTGTGGGCTGCACAGGTGGCAGCCACTCTGCTTTTGTCCTCTCCAAAGGGAGGAAGTATCTTGGTGAACATCTATATGTTTCAGCTAGTACTGGATGCTCTATGTTTAGCACATTTGCATGATAGCTTTTCTTGAATGGCTGCTTTTGAAAACATTGTCCATTTCCCACACACTGAGTCCAGTAGAAAGACTCATTCATGCAAGGTCACTTCAATTTCTGTCTTCCTGGCACTTGGCAAGCACGTGGCCCAAAGTGTTGGTGCAGGTGTGAGAGAAACAGCTGTGGGTGGCTGAGCAAATTCTCATTGTTAGTCACTGAGAAGTGTGAGGCACACAGTCCTGCTCTCCTCTGGCCTGAGGGAGCCTGAGTTTCTCCTCAGCTGTCAGGGGGACAGGGACGTGGGAGAAATGAAGACATCTGCTCTTTGTCTCTGAGACACAGGCTGCAGTTATGTGGGTCCAGAGGCCTGGAGAATGGGGTCTGCTTTCAGGCCTGGTTTGCTTCAGCTGGACCAACCTGTTCCCATACTGCAGTGCTCCCCTTGGGGTCTGCCTCTGTTCCCCAGGTCTAGGGGCAGCTTGTTTTTCTTGGGGATAGCTAGGCAGCGAGATGGCGGGAGGGTGTGCAGTCTGTTGTTCATCCTGAGGTATTCTGTCTCTTCTCACTTGACAACATCAGAGGCATTTCTTAATTTATGCATTATTATTGCCTTTGAAAAAGAAATGAACCCACAGTTGGCCCCTTCCCCTTTCCAACCTTCTCTCCAGGCTCCTGGCCCTGGGGTTCTTCTGGTGGCTTGTACCTTCCTGAAGTCAGCTACAGCCTCTAATCTTTCTGCATTACCCAAGGAACCTGCCGCTCTTCCCCTGAGTTCACACTTCCTGTTTGCAGAGACCTTCTGCTGAGCATTAGTAGATGTCCAGTAGCTAAATCCTGAGTGGCAGGATATTTTTGTCCCTTGTAATGTGAAGAATTGTTATATAAACATTTTCATATATGTTACCAAAACACATTTTTGGCACTGCAGGGATTTTAAAAAAATTATTAAAAGAAGATTTATGAAAAATATAAAAGTCTCAGATTTTTAGGTGAAAAGAATTACAACTTTGGGGATGCTAAATCTAAATATATTTCTGCAACAAAAAGTCACAAAAGTTCCCATTTATATAGGTATTTGTAATACTTTGCAGACAGTTTATAGACAGCAATCAGTAGACATCGATTGAACAAAATACTAAATAATTGTGATGATCTGGGGACTCTTTCCTGCCTTGGATTCTGACCCAGCAAGCCCAGAGATGGTTGGTGAATGGATAGATGTGAACAAGGAAGGGAATCTTTACTAGTGGTGTCTCAAGACTTTTATCAAGAACTTGGAAGAAGAGTTGGAAAGCATGCTCCTCTGTTCTACAGGGGACAGGAGGTCAGAAGAGACTGCTCATTCATTGGTTGATGCACTAAAAATTCAGAAAGATAGCAATATTAAAATAAGGCAAACCAGTCCCCTGATAGCACATGGTTCAGTGAGACGGGCATAAATGTCCTCATGATGAAATTAAAATGATGTTTGGAAAGAGTATTTCCTGCCCTCGAGAAATTCTTAAAGTATATTTTTAAGCTAAAAAAAAAAGTAGGTCATAAAATAGCATGAAGAGGATTCATATTCGAAGAACAGACTGGATGGATGGGTAAAATAGCATTCGAGGCGGGTTTTACTTTCTGGTGTTTGCTTCTCCGCATCTTTCACATTTTCTTTTTTCAAGTAAAAATGGAAGTGTTTTATGAAAATAATGGGCCAGTAATAACTGTTCTTTTGTGGTTAAAAAAAAAACCCCAAAAATCAGTTTTGTGTGTCCAACGCAGCTTGCTGTGCTGGGACTAAGACTCAGGACGGCTTTGTAATGTCATTGCTTGACAGTGCACCTGAGCTGGAGGCTGGCACTCTGCCAGTGGCCTTGGGGACAGAGAGTTGTGTTCTTTCCTTCCACAGTGGGGCCACCTTGGGTGACTTCCTTCACCTCTCTGGCCTCAGTTTCCCTGTGAAACCAGGGATTCAGGTGATCTCCCAGCCCCCTCTGAGGGAGAATTACTGGATGATGTGACATCTTTGTCCCCCTGGGCTGTGATCTTCTTTAGCTGCTTTTCAACAGCAGCTGTCTTAGTGCCTTCCAGAACCTTCATGGGACGAGGTGTCTCTATAGGATCTGGGGTGTACATGAAAGAATTCAGCTTGGGGGGCTGGAGTGGTTACAGCGTTCGCCAGGCACGTGCAAGGACGCAGGTTCAAACCCCAGCGCCAAGTATACAACGACGCGTTGGAGCAACGAAAGCCACATGAAAACTAAGTAAAATTGATTCTTTCACTCTCTCTCACTTTCCCTCTCTCTTAAAAAAAAAAAAAAGTATATGAAAAGAAAAAAAAAAGAATTCAGCTTGAGCCCAACATAGTTCATCTTTAAAAGAAAGGACCTGGGAGTCTGTGACCTTAAAGCAGGTTTTTTCCTGTCCCTGTAGCTGAGGATGACTGGGGTGTGGCCAGGGCAGGAGGAGGGTGTTTGGGTGGGGTGAGCAAGGGCATCTGGACACTCCCTGCCCCTGCCCTGGTGAAGCACATGGACTCCATAAAGGAAGGTGATGTCTGGGTCAAAGGAGCTGTCTAGGGCCAGAGGGAGGTGGAGGCGAAGATCAGGCTTCCCGGGCCCCACACCCACGGCTGCTGTGTCCTGGGAAATGACTTTTCTCTCTCTTCCGAGTGTGTGTTCATGAGAGGCCAATCATTCCCAACACTGCTGTTTCTGGGTTAGCGTTCTAGAGGGTCCAGCGGTGCCCTGCAGATGGGGTCCTTTTAGGGCACTTTACCTTCCTGAACTCGACCCCACTGGTCAAGGTGCATGCTGTTAAGATTCTTTAAAGTAATTATATAGATTCCATTTCAGTCGTCTGTGATAACTTCTGAAACCCAGACAAAGAACGGAAGTCGCACATCTGATATATAAACTGTGAGAGTAAGACGAACCTCGTGACGAGTTATTGATAGAAAAGCAGATGTGACCTTGGGGACTGCTCTCTCACAAGGATGGTACCACCTGTCCCTGATGTGTGGGAACCTCTGCAAAAGGCCAGAGATGTCCTCACCAGGTCTTCAAATTTGTTTTTTAATGAATAGGTGATAATAATGATGAACAAATACAAGATTGTTAGCTACCACTTAATTATTTATATATTATGAGTCAGGTGCTATATATTACACAGTTCATATTGAAGTTTCTTTATGTTTAATTTTATCTATTTTGGGGGGATATCAGGGATTGAACCCAGGGATGCTTAACCACTGAGCCTTAGTCCCAGACCATTTTTTATTTCTTACTTTTTTTTTTTTTTTTTGAGAGGACAGTGAGAGAGAGAGAGAGAGAATCTTTTTTTTTTTTGTTTTGTTTTTCACATGGCTTTCATTGCTCTGACACTAAGTTGTGCACATGATGCTGGAGTTTGAACCCGTGTACTTGCCCATGCTGGGAAAGTGCCGTAATAGTTGAGCCAATGCTCCAGTCCCTTATTTCTTATTTTTTTGAGACAGGGTCTTGCTAAGTTCCTTAGGGCCTTGCTAAATTGCTGAGGCTGGCTTTGAACTTGAAATGCTCCTACCTCAGCCTCCCAAGCTGCTGGGATTACAGGCATGTGCCACCACACCTGACCTTAAAGTATCTTTTTAAAATTAAAAAAAAATATTAAAGTATCTTATTTGATCTTCACAGCAACTTTAAGAAATAGATATTAAACCCATTTGGTACGTGAAAAACTTGGACTTAAAGAGACAGGTGCAACCGCAGCTAGTTGACAGCAGAGTTGGAACTTGTACCCAGGTTATCTGACACCAAACCTGTGCCCTTAACTAGAACATGTGATCTCCTGAAATACCCTGTTCAGAAGGGAGGATGTAAACGGACTCGTTCACTGCCGTGTTTTTCAATATAGCAGTGGCACAATGATGTGACCTCAGCCAGAAGCCTCTTCCTATACTGCGTGTTCGTGCTGTGGGCATGGACTGTTCTTGGAATGAGAGAAACAGGTGTGCAGGCACACTAGCGTTGTTTGAAGCATTTTCCCTGCTGAGCAGTTCCAGAGCACCCAGCCCCTGGCCTGCGCTGTCCTGGGAGTGTGACGGATGTTGTTGGTGTGAGTGAGCCCTAGGGGCTCCTGAACCCTGTCCTGTTGGCGTCTTGCTCTCTGCCCTCTGCGCATTCAGTTCATCTCACTGTGAAGTCTTTCTTTAGGCTGCGTCTTCCCAGATGATTTTGCTGCGTGACTTTCGAATCTCCGGTCCTGTTTCCTCATGCTGGATAGAGTGACAGTGACAGTGCTGCCCTACCACACCAGCCTCCTCCCCTCATCAGGGAGCTGTGCCCGGGCCTCTGGATGGCACAACCTGGGTTCTTACGCTTGGCCGATGACACCTGGAGGCACCTTCCAGCTGGTGACAATCCTGGGTGTTGATTGGGAAGGGGGTGCTGAGGTACCCGAGCTGGATTTTTGCAAAGTCATTTGAGTTTCTGGAAATGGTGGTGTACTGTGAAGGAGAAGCTGAGGATTGTGTTTACTTAGAAGAGATGCGAATGGTGCCACCTGGACCTTTCCTTGTTACGGTGACATTGTGTGCGTGGTGTCATGCAGAACCACCGGGTCATACGTTGGGAGGGGGCTTGACCTCTGGGCTCCATCACTGTCAGGGAACGTGATGATTTTGCTTCCTGGGGAGGTGTTTCCCCTTCCTGTGGGGCCAGCCAGCTCTGGAGCTCCCAGACTGCTTCATGGTTCCCTGCCTCTGAAAGGAGACTGAGGCTGGCCCAGGCCCCCAGAGCCTCTCAAAGCCTCAAAGGAGGCTTTGAGAGGCAGGCCCGGCCATGGGGCACTTTCTCCCACCCTGGTGGGGGCGGTCACACCTGGCAGCATCTTCTTCCACTCACCTGTGGGATTTCCCTGCAGTGGTCGTCCCCTGCTCTGGGAGAGGGAACTCAGAGGGAGAAGGCCACGGGCCTCCCCAGGCTTAGGAGATGCAGCGCATAACCTCGGGAGACCGCTGTCTGCGAGCAGAAATACGACCGTCGGGTGTCCAGGTTGGGTGCTGTGGTACGGGAAGGTAGATCTGCGTCCTTGACCTTTGGAGCCCAGACACTGGTTCAGCAATAAAATCAAAGCTCTGTTTATTAATGGCCATCTGAGGCCAGGTCTGTTGGCCTCTCCACTTTCGTCTGTCCCCATAAATCTAGCATAGTCTGAGGCTGCGTAAGAGGACAGTAAACGAGGTGCCCAGTGACGAGGTGGACTGGACCCTAAGACTCAGATGGTTTTCCTTCGCGGAGTGTTTTGGGCAGAATGAGGACTGTGTCGAGAGGGACACTGCCGTCCTTGCCTCGTCCGGTCCATGCACACACGGTCACGCCCTGCTGTGGAAGACCAGCTCAGCCCAGCTGCTTCCGCAGAAAGGCCCACGTGAACTGATCCCTCAGGTTCTCTAATTCACTTATTAAGAGGAATGTAAATAATGCAGCTTATGGGGAAATGTAGCTTCCCTTCATCATAGTAGTGGATTAACTGGGGGTGGTGCGGTGCTCTTGAATACATTTTATCCAGTGATGCAAATCAACTGCCCCATGTGAAGACAGCAAGTCCAGCGGGCGCCCCCTCAAGCCACTCCCGTGCATTACCGCCTTTTCTGTTTCATTATGCAGATCCAGGTGCCAGGGTGCTATCACTCCGAGGGAGCTAGACCAGTGCAAGATTTGACTTTGGTGGAGAGGCCGTTCAGAGGTCAAAGACCCACTTCCTGGCTGAGTGGAAGGAACCTGCCAGGGTGTCCATGAGGGACGGTCCACATGTTGATGGGGCAGTGGCTGCCTCTTTGCACCTGGCAGAGCTTTCTGTCACACAACTTGCTGTGGTTTCTAGTTATATATTGACATGTGTCTTTTACTAATTGCTGTCTGTCCCAGGTCCTGAGGGCAGGGATGAGTCCCCTTGTTCTGACATTGCCCACCAAGAGCTTCAACGCCTCCCACAAAGTAGGGGCACAATAACTGTTGACTAAATAAGTGAATAAGTGAACTTTGGGGGGGTAATTTGGCAGTGAATATGAAAACATGAAGCCATTAAAACTGATGCTGGGACAGCTTTTATTTTTTATTTTTTTATTTTTGGTACCAGGGATTGAACCCAGAGGCACTTAACCACTGAGCCACATCCCCAATCCATTTTAGTTTTTATTTTGAGACAGCTCTTGCTAACTTGCTTCGGGCCTTGCTAAGTTGCTGAGTTTGAATATGCAATCCTCCTGCCTCAGCCTCCTGAGTCGCTGGGATTTCAGGCATGGGCCCCGGTGCTGGCTGGGAAAGTATTTTTAAGAATCCATGCAACATAGGCCCCTTCCTGTTTCCGCATCTTCAAAACTGAAATAAGATTTTATTATTGGTTAGGTCTTACAGTTCCAACTGCTATGTTCTCTTTTTCTTTCTTGTTGGCACATAGTGTCTATATCACCTTAGATTCAATTAAATATGGCATGTTAAGAGAACAGAGTAGCTGAGGTGTGAACCCACTGAAAAGCGGTCAAGAGGAAGCACCTGACTTCCTAGCAGTGCCTCCTCTGGTTGGGGAGGTCAGGATGCTTGTTCCTCTTTTCCCTCTTAAACTGCTCTCCCCCTTGCCTCCTTCCTTCTTCAGTCTTTAAAAAGTTGGACTTGGTTTTGTAGCTTCGTTTTGTACTGTAAATATGAGTTATTTTCTTTCTAAGCAATAGAAATAGCTTAAAATCACTGGACGGGGGAATTGCTGCATTTGTGTGCACAGAGGATCTGTGGACGTTTTGCAGAGAGTTCAGAGATGTGAAATTCATAGCCTCACCCCACACCCCCAAACCAGCTTACCTGTGATGAGCTGGGTTCTGCCTGTTCTCCACTTTCCCTTTCCAACAAGAAGGAGTGGCAGGAGGGGAGTAGCCAGGCGGTCAGTACAGATCACTCAGCAGAGGACTCAGGGTGGAGAGTGATGGAGGAGCCCTTCCTCTCCTCCCAGGGAGGCGGAGCCTTGTGGGTCCCCTGGGGCAGCTGTGTGAAATGCCCATGGCCCTCCAGGGAGCTGTCCTTGCTGTAGAGATTCTTATCTTTATCATTTGCGGTTACCCTGCTTATAGATTATTAAATAACCTTGCCTCTTATTTATTGCTAATACACATAGGAAGACTTTAAGCTAGGGTAGGTCAAACTATTAACCTGTTATATGGAACTTGCATTCTCAAAGGTCTCTATCTTCAACCAGTATTTCATCATTTAATTCTAGAACGTTTGCAAGTTTTGCATTATATATTACAGCATGAACACTGCCTACAGGAATTCTTAATGGACCATTTCAGTCTTCAGAATAAAGCGATATGACAGAGGAACATGAGAAACAGAATGGTTCCAGTTAATCCCAGTAGGAGGAAAAGAGAAAATCATCGCTGAATATCCTGACAATCTCTGTCTGTAAGATCTGTTAGTCAGCGAACATCATTAAGGAGGAACGCTGTGAAAAATATTTTCACAGTCTTAAATTTTCTCCCTAAATATAAATATTAATTACAAAAAGAAAGTGCTAACTACAGTGAAGGAGACTGGCGGACCCCAATTGTACTTAGTTAGCGTCAGGAGTAACAGATGTGGTCACTTTGTTGACCTGGATGTAACACACCAAGAGGAGTTCGTCAGCCCCGTGGAATCCTTCCCAGGAAGATACAGCCCGAGCCCCCTCAGGTCCAAACGCTGCGCGCACTCAAATTGAAGGGCACCCTACAAAATACAGACCAGTACTTTTCAAAAGAACGAAGGCCCCAAGTACAAGGAAAAACCAGGATCCTGTCACGGCACAGAGAAACCAAGGACGCAGAAGTGTTGAGTTCAGCGTGGGGCCTGAGATTGGGTCCTGGGACTGAGAACGCTGGTGTGATGCGAATGATGCTGGGTGCTTAGGTGACGGTGTTGTGCCAGGGCTGGCCTCTTGTTGTGACCGTTGTCCCATGGCCTTGCAGGGAAGTGGGACGAAGGGTGTAGGAACACAGCTGTTTTTGCTGCTCTTCTCAAAGTCTAAAAATTGTCTCAAAATGAGAAGTTAAAAACAACAACAAAAACCCACTGTGGGTGTATGTACGACACTTCCTCACACGCACACCCCAGGGTGGCCTCATCCCCAGAGTAAGGCATGACTTTGACTCTCCATCCCTGATCTGTGATTTCCTGCCTTTAGGGAGGGATCCTCACCTTTCTTCTCTCTTTGAAAAGTTCATCATCTTCAGGACTTAGGTCAGCAAATATCATCTTTCTCTATTGCCTTGCGCGTTATCATGGTGTTTCTGTTGGAATGAGTGAGATTCATTCATTCATTCTGATTCGCACTATTGATTGCATGCCTGTTATGGGTTGGTTACTTGAGGAACTGGAGAGACAGCCGTCAGAGGACAGAGAGGGATGCTGGCTGTGTGGGCCTCCGTTCTGGTAGAACCGGCAGACTTAACTTGTCTCTGTGCCTGAGATAAAATGACTGATTCACCTATTTCCATTTCTAGGTTATTAGCCCTTTGAGGGCAGGGATTTTGTCTATCTTGGTTTTGTAGCACTCGTATGTAAAAAAACACCTGGCAGGTTGTAGACACCCCGTAAGTGAAAAATAACTGAACGTGCAGCGCAAATGGTCGATCCCTTTGCTCCGAGAAGCTTCTCAATTTTTTTTTTTTTAATCTATAAGTTGAGCTAACGGAGCAGACTCACTTCTGGGAAGTGCCTTTCCTTGTGGCATGTATGACGGTACCTTGGGTGCCAGGATCACCCTGGACTGTGCTCCAGTCAGGACTTGCTGTGCACGCGACCGACACTGCCAGCCGGAGGGACTTCTCTCAGCCCTTGCTGTCTGGTGGCTCTAGCTCCGGTCATGCCAGACAGCACACTGGGTGGAGTTTGGGTCACAGGACAGTGTCCAGATGTGGGGCTGGAACCTCCTGCAGTTTTGACTTTGCATTTTCTGTTGCAAAAAAGTTCCAGGTCCCTCAGGGCCTCCCGGGTAGGGAGGGAAGGAGAATTGTAAAGAGCTGCTACTCACTGAAAGGCTGTTATCTGGAGGTTTGTGAATTCCAGCTGTTTTGTGTTTAAGCTGATAGACAATTGGATAAAGTGAATGGAAACTTCTTTATGAGTTTGTCTCACTGTGTAGTTAAAATGTGCACCAAGTTCTTAACGGGCTGAATTGTTCCTTTAGCTCTCCCAAGTACGATCCAGTGAGGCCTCAGGTCTGTGACCAGGCACTTGAAATGATTTTCCAAGAAAAATATCTTTTACATAAAATAGCATGGTTCAGTGTGATTTGGGAAGAGGGCTAGCATATCTGATTGATCTGGGAATTCTATTCAATCAGCCAATCAAATTTTTAAAAAAAATCACTAGAGCCCTAAAGTTAGCCGTGTAACAATTTGTATTATTTAGTAATTATTTCGAAGAATTTTACATCTGTAAAGTCAGAAACCTCGAGTATAAATCCAGGCATGGGTGCTCAAGGAAGTAGCCAGACTTAGGAACGGCTGAGCAAAACTCTTTAATGGAAAATGCGATTCTCAGCCAGATCACCTATGCCGCCATAGCAAGCAGGGGAAATGACGAGAAGGGAAGGGAAGTGGCGTGTAGGAGGAAAAGGCAGGGAAAAATGGCCTGGACCTCCACCAAGCAGCCGGTTTTCATTGGTTGAATGGGAGGAGTTGATGACGGGGCTGGTCTTTCAGAGACTGGCCGGTGGGCCCATCAATCCATTGGAGCTTGCCTGCCAGTGTCATGATTGGCTGTTATTTTCCCGGGCAATCTGCCCTTTGCCCTGCCTTAAGCCAACATCACAATGGGCCAGGTATCTGAAGCCACACCCCCAGCCTGTTGCCATGGCTGGTCGGCAATGTTTGGTCATGTGGCTTGTCCCAAGCCCCGCCCCCAGCTGGCCTAACAGCATCTTCTTTCTATAAAAGAATATAGTTGGCAATTGAAGAATAATCACTGGAAAAAATATTATGACCCAGCGGTTGGAGCACTTGCCTGGCATGTACAAGGTTCCGGGTTCAAACCCCAGCATCGTACGCATAACTGTCGGAGGAACAAAGGCCAGATGAAAAAATAAATAAAGTTAAATAATAAAAATAAAATAAAGTTCTCTCTTTAAAAAACAAATAACGTCAGCATTTGCAGCCACATGCAAGCACTCCTTGTTTGTGGTAATTAAGTGGATGGACGATGGCTCTGGTGGTGGGCTGGAGCTGTCTTCTCACAGCAGTGTGGTTTGCCATCAGGAACAAGCCGGTGGGCTCTGGCGACAGGATGTCGCGTGTCCCGAAGGCCCATGTGCTCAAGGCTTGGGCTCCTATTGGGAGGTGGTGGCCTCTTTAGGAAGTGGGTCTCCATAGAGGTCTTCTGGCCATTGAGGGTGTGTCTTTGAAAAAGGGTAGTGGGACCCCAGCCCCTTTTTCTTTCTTGTGCTGCTGCCTCCACGTGCTGCCCACCACCGTCTCAAAATCAGTGGGGCCTGCCCTGGACTGGACCTTCCCAAACTGTGAGCCAAAATGAACTTTCCGTCTTTGCAAGTTGATTTTCCCAGGTGTGGGCTGTGTTGGCAGAGGCTGCATTACACACTCGGGGTCATTGCTTTGGGCCAGTGGTGTGACCCCCTTGGAGCCTGTCTCATCTTGCAGGGTGGGGTTCCTGATGCCCCTCAGGGGACTGAGTGGGCCAGCGTGGGCACAGGTCAGTATCTTGTGCAGTTGGTACTACTGTTGTCATTGTCACCTAGAGGCCAGAGAGCGAGCAGGACTCGGGTCCTGAGTGCATCGGATGCCAGGCTGTGGAATTTGGATTTTACGGAGGGGAGTCCTGTTTCAGTTTCCTGAGTAAATGATTAACTGGAGAATATGATCAAGTCCCCTTGCCAGTTCTTACTTTTGCATTTCTATGTTTACTGTGGCCTAGCAGGAGGTCCATTAAACCCAAAGGCTCCATTATCTCCTCCAACCAGGATGGTGAAGCAGGAGGCTGGCTTTCAGCAGTCAGGGGAGCTCAGAAGTGAGCCTGCAAGACCTGCAGCCTTGGATGATGTAGACCTTCTGAAGATGGCCTCTCTATTTGCCATGGAGTAAACTCCCCCAAACATCAGACATATCTTTGTTTCCCCACTTTGTTCCTGAGCTACATCCAAGTCCTTCTGATTTTTATTTTGAGACAGGCCCTCATTAAGTTGCAGAGGCTGGACTTCAATTTGCCATCCTCCTGCTTTAGCCTCCTGAGTAGCTGGGAGTAGAGTCATGTCCTACCAGACCTAGCCAGAGAAAGTTTTTATTCAAAGGGAAGTACAGAAACCCTTTGTAAAACCTAGGAAAGGGCTCTTTGCTCCTGTTATCACCTGTGATGCTGGATAATTGAAGTTTGGCTGTGGTTCAAGCTGGAGATGAGATGACTGGAGGCGTCCCTTGCATGGAGCCCCCAGCAATCACATAGCACAGTGCCCTGCATTACAGAAATACCCACTTCTTCTCTCAAGCACTGTCTCCTTTTCAGCTAAGAGTTCAGATTTCTAAAACCCACAAGGTCCCTTTTGACCTGAGAACGATCTGTCATTTGCATTTGCATTTCAAGTGGGGTCATAGACTAGAGGAAGACCTTTCTCGGGTCACTTTCTTCCCAGCCATGGGGTTCATGCGCATCTGTCTACAACCTGAGGTGTGTGCCATGGTTGCTGCAAGGGGTGTCCTGAGGCCTTGAGGCCACTCCGCGGAGTGGGGTGGGGCGTGTGCTGTCCAGACTCAGGATGTCACCCGTGTTCCCAGGGGTGGGTGTGTGGAGTGCTGAGGGGTTGGCTTGCTTTTGCAACAGTCCTCTCATAAATTCATGAAGTGAATGGTGCCCACCTGGGCCAGGTCCTTGTAGACCCTCGAGCCCACTGTATCTGTCTTTGCCTCAGGATCTGCTTCTCAAAGGCTGTGGCCAGGAGACAAGGACCACACAGTGCCTGGTCTGCAGCCCCTGAGGCTCAGTGGGGTGGATGGGCAGGCACGCTGCCTCTGCACCCGTGTCCCTCCTGGGACTGTGCCTCGCTTCTCGTGGGCGCCTCCCAGGTCTGAAGATGGAGGGGACAGGGCTGTGTATGCTCCTGTCTTTACCACCATGGTGCTTTGGTAGTCTTTGGTGCTGGACTCTAGATTGACCACCTGGGTCATGCAGGTGAGGGGCGGATGGACTGAATCTTAAGGGAGAGCCGTGGCTGGCAGGGCTTTGATTCTTTGGGCTGGAGGGATTGAAGCAGGAGGACTAGGAGCAGGAGGGCCGCGAGCTAGGTTCAGAACACGGCGCTCGTCTGGCGGACCTAACTGGGAAACTGATGCTCAGGGTAGTTTAAAGCTACATTTAGTGGGCTGGAGCAGCGGCTCAGTGGTTTTGGTGTTTGCCTCGCAAGCACGAGGACCCGGGTTCAAACCCCAGCACCACCTACACAACTGAGTGTTAGAGTGAGTAAGGCCATGTGAAAAACTCAATAAAGTTGTTTCTCTCTCTTTCTCTGTCTCTCTCACTGTCCGTCTCTCTTAAAAAAAAAAAAGGCTAAGTTTAATGCTAGAAGCTTTAGCAGACTCGTTTAGTAGTCTCTTTGTTTTTGCCAGGGTCCTGAGAGCTTCCAGTCACAAAATACCTTCTAGCAGAGCGGGTCCTGGGAGCTGGCGCTCTGAGCCCACTGTGACCCTGGGCTCTCCAGGCACAGGTGGTTCTGTTTCCCCTGGGTGCGTTGACCCTCTCATGCCCAGGAGTACCTGTTGTGGTTTACGGTGCAGTGAAATCCTCTCAGGCAGTTCTAAATGTGACATCCGGGATCCGTCCCCTGTCCTCCAGCCAGAGCCGGGCGGCCCTGGGCTCCTCTCTCAAGTATGTGGGGGGGATTATCCCTGTGCCGTCACCTTTGAAATCCCAGTTTTGTTTCCAGTTTCCTTTCCCAACAATAACAGTTGCTTTGTTTCTAGTGGTTTGCGGTTCCACCTGCACTCTGGGTCCATTACCTCCCGCGCTCATTATCACGTCCCTGCTGTATAAACAAACACGAGAACCGACCTCATCAAAGAACCGCTGTTGTATTATGTGACGGCTCACAGAAAGGTCTGCTCTGCCTCAGGTGTCTGTGGCTCCTGGTGCGATACCAGCACTTTAGAACGTTTAGCCTGTGTCGAGCATATGGAATGCGCAATATGGAATGCGTTCACTCATTTATTCAGCGAAAGTTTATTTGCTTTTTGCAAAAATGTTCTTTGCTGGACTGGAGCGGGGGCTCAGTGGTTAGGGTGCTTGCCTGGCATGCATGAGTAGGCGAGTTCAAACCCCAGCACCACCTACACAACGAAGTCACAGAGCAATGAAAGCAACATGAAAAACTAAATAAAATAATATTTTTTTTTAAAAAAGCTCTTTGCTATAGCAAAAAGAAAAAAAAAACAAGCTATACCAGATGCTATGGAGGAAAAGATGTGAAAGATATGAGATTAATCACTTAAAAATTATCAATAAAAGGGGAGGGGGTAGAAGAAATCCTAGGAGACTGAGCGTGGGAATATGGGGGAATCATCTCAGAAGGAGATCTCTGCCCTCCACGAGATATCCATTTAACTCAGGGGGTCTTCTGGGGGAAACAGCAACAGGGGGAACCCAAGCTGGACATCCATGACATGGCATTAGCCCTGGACAACTAAGTATATATATTTGTTCTTGAATGTTTGATAATGTTTCCCCTTCAACTGTATCTCTATTTCCATCTAATAAAAATTTAAAAAAAATCAAAGGGGAAACTCTAATTCATTGCAATAGAAGGTTTTTATTAAGGATCATAGAATATATTTACCTAGTGCTTTCTATGCCACACCATTTCTGTGTTCTCTATAATATTTCAGCGAATCATCCTAGCAACCTAACGAGGTAGGTACAGTTTCAGTCTTTTTGTAGCTAAGGGAACTAAAGCTCAGAGAAGTTAGGGACTTGCCCAAGGTTGCACAGGCAGCTACTAGTCGAGCCCTGCTTCAACCTCTGGGCGGTCTCGCAACCATATCCGCTCTTAACCCCTGTGCTGCCTGCCTCTGAAGTCAAATGTTACATTAGAAAAAGAGGAGGAGATAATCATGAGTGGAGAATGACTTGTAGCTGGAGATTACGCAATTCATGTAGGGATGGACCTGGCTAAGATATGAAAGTTAGAAAAAAATATTCTAAGATGTATTTGCACAAATCGTTCCCTTGTCTTTCAAGTTTACCACTGTGATTCACAAGCTTTGCACAAAAATTTAGTGCAAAAATAAGGCATCCAGGAAAACCACTTGGCTTGCTCTGCTTTGGTGGGACAGCCTCAACCCATCTCTTCGTTTATTTGCAAATCGTGTGATGATTTGATGTTCTGATGTATTTCAGACCACATGCGCCTGTTACAGTGGCCTGAAGAGGTTGTATTTCTCTTTGCTTGGTTAATTTATTGTTGGTGACGTGTGTGTGTGTGTGTGTGTGTGTGTGTGTGTGTCTGTGTCTAACTTTTTTTTAAAGAGAGAGGCACAGTGAGAGAGAGAGAAACAACTTTATTGAGTTTTTCACATGGCCTTCTTTGCTCCAACATTTAGTTGTGTACGTGGTGCTGGAGTTTGAACCCAGGTCCTCGTGCTTGCCAGGCAAGCCCCAAAACTGCTGAGCCAACACTCTAGCCCTTGTCTGACTTTCTTGCTCTTATTTTACCACATGTCAAATTCTGATAACTGCTGGGGACAGGTCTGTGTTGGTGGATCACACCCAGTCGCTGAGGAAGGAAGGACCTGGGAACCACAGGCAGCCAGGTTCTGTGGCTGGCCTCTTGTTTAAAATGATGACAGTCCTGGGGGATTGGCTTCCCAGGTGCTCAGGAGCCCTGCGCTGAACTGCCACCTGTCAGCTCACCATCTAAGGCCCTGCAGGCCCCTTCTGTTCCCCTCTGTCACCTGCTTTCCAGCTGGGCTCTCATCTAATAGCCTGGCCCTGGCTGTAGAGGATGCTCATGGTCCCTGGAGCAGACTCCTGGGTGCTCCTCTCTCCTGGGCCCCAAGTCCATGCTATGCTGCCAGCCTTGCTTGCACAATAGCCCTCAGGGGCTGGTGCTGTCTGTCCTTGTCTCAAGCCTCACCCAATTCCAGGCCTGCGCTCCTGTCCGCCTCACCTCTGAGACGTGGAGGTGCAGGCGGTTGGATGCAGATGACCTGCTTCTCCAGTCGCTTCCCTGCAGTCTCTTCCGTGCTTTCTGTGTCTCTGCCTTACCTCTTCTGCTTCTGGCTCTTCTCTCATTGTAGGTGCTCTCAACGGGTTTCCTGTGTCCAGCCTTCACGCAATCTGTACCTTTGTACCTTGCGCATGGAGACGCGTAGATCACCCTCGGTGTGCCCAGGGAAGCGTTTTGTGAGCAATAGTTAACATTTGAGTTTCGTTTGCAGACTCTGCTTGCCAGCCAACAGTTGGGTTTCAGAAGCATCCGTTTATTCAGCTGACATTCAATCCAGGGTCAACCACTGCTCAGGCCTCAGACCCCCAGCACGAGCTTCCTTGCCTGGTGTGGCCCCTAGCGGCCCTGACTCGCCGCTTCCCAAGCTTGGCAGAGGCTCAGGAATGCTGCAAATACTGTCTAGAAAGTGCTAGACACTGTAGAAAACTTGCATTATACCCACTGGTGCTGAAGGGCACCTGATGTCCCCTGTGTACCAGGGATTCAGTGCAGTCCGGTGGGTCATAGGTCAGCAGGATGCCCTCATCTGAGAAGCCACCCAGCTGCTGTGATGGGCTCGGGCCTTTCCTAGCTACCCTCATGCTCTATGGAGAAAAGCATCCCCAGGTTAGTTATTGTTAAAAGAACTGTCTCTGCATTTAGATCCAGGGCAGCTTTTCTCTGACGTCTCTGTAGGGGGCGGTGACTGTGTAGGATGGGGTATCCAGGATGGCAGTTGGAACTCGTGCTGTGTGGCCGTGTTCGAGGGCATGCGTTTCTGGGCCTGCGTGTGATCTTTCATTCATCTTGACTCATTTCCAGATCACTGGTGTCCTGGGATGTGCTGGAGCCGGTGGATTGGGAAGGCAGGTGGGCGGCATTAGGAAGCCAGCCCTGGCGTTGACCCCTCTCTCACATGCTGCAGCTGCATCACCTGTCCCCCCACCCCTTCATGTCCCTCTCTTCCTACCTGCACACCACATGGAGGGGTGGGGGATCACACATGTGCACAGTGACTCTCCAGCTCATCCGCAGGTGACCAGGCCACTCTGGGTCTCCACTTGATATCATAAGCCATTGCAGAGACCCCTGCACTAGACCGGGCATGTGGTACTTATTGACGGAATGACAGTTGATTGGATGACTAGCAATAGGGTTACGGAGAGCAAAAGTGAAGGGCAGTTGGTTGCTGGGTGGGATAAGGTTGCAGAGGTGACTGCTTTCACTGTGGTCCATCTGTCTGGCTGCCTGTTGACTCTGCCTTCCTTGCCCTACCTGCCCCCTGTTCCCTTAATAGCTGCTTGTCGCATTCAGAGACAGCTTGGGCCCTCAGGGATTGCCAAGGTGCAGAAGATCATGTGACCCAGATCCCACCGGAGCAACTCTGCAGGTGTGCGGGCGCTGGACACAGACACTCGCAGCCTCAGGGATGGCCCCCGCACCTGTGCTGGTGTCTCATATGGGTGGTCGTCCTGAAACAGGCTTAGATATGGGGCTAGGAGATGGGGGCACCATTTGGGGGCTGGACTGAACTTTGGTGCACATTGAATATGTGACTTCCCTTGCTGCGGAGTGACTCTTTCAAGCTTGTTCATTTCAGTTGTGATGAACAGTGACCTTTCTATCTCTTACGCTTTTGTGAATGGATAGGAACTCTTTTATTTCCACCGTGTTTCTTTAATGATTCAGTTATTTTGTCATTTCCTTTAGCAATCAAACGTGTATGATTATCAAACAAAGAACCCAGTGTGCCTGTCACCTGGGAAGGCAAAGCTGTGGCACAGGGGAGAGGCCAGGTGCAGCCAGGAGGAGCTGGTGAACTGAGCTTCAGCCTTTGGAGCTCTAGGATGCAAATGAAACTCTAGCCCAATGGCACCTTTCTAGTTGCCACTTGCAAACACAATGTATGCTTCCTAAAAACAGCCACAAAAATCCAAAAGCGTGCTTTCTGGCTTATCTCAAGCAACCTGTCAATCTGCCCTCTTCCCTCTCCTCTCCAGAAGGTGTGCATCAGCCTTTTGTAATGGAAATATCACGTCCTCTCTGATAACCAGAAGGTCAAAGGCCATGGAGGAGGAGTGTGGCTCTGGGGGCTTTAGCTGCAGCATGGGGTGGGGGGTGTTGCAGGCTGCAGGTTCATCCCCACTGTTCCCGCTGCCTGGGCGTTATCTTCCCTGCCGTACGCGTTGGTCAGTGATCCCTGGTAGCACTGGAGGTGTCCAGAATCCTTTGCTGCATGTCATTGATGTTGGTATGATCACAGTGAGTGATCACATATGTGGAACTCTGAAGTGGTTTAGCCTTCAAGGCAGAGAAGTTTCTGCTTCTAAGGAGACTTAGAAAAAGCGCATTCGCTACTGTCCTGGGGAATGGTGGCTTCAGCCTCTTCCTGGAACCAGGAGGGCCGAGCGCAGGAGTGCTCAGTCACTCTTCATCTGCACTGCCACTTGCTGACCTGTCCTATAAGATTTTCTGCAGAAATCCTTGGCGGCTGCTCCCCATGCATGCCCCGAGGAGTTGCAGAAAGCCCTGTTCACGGAAAGCATGTGTTCACTGAAATCAGTAATCTATGTGTATAACTTGCACATAATTTTCACTCTGTGTAAACACGTGCATGCTTACATTTTCTATTAGTGTTTTCTGGGTTCCGAATTCGTCCCTGCAGCGGCAAGGAAGCAGATACTCTAGTTTGTACAATGTGTGCAGCTTCAATAGCCTTGATTAACAAAGCCAAAGGGATCAAGATGGAATCAGTGGCGTGGACCATGCATTGCCCCCCCCCCCTTTTGTTCTTAGTTAATTAATTTTTAACACGAGATTTTATTTTTCATTTAGACTTACATATTGAAGGGGCTTATTGTTCCACTATGTGTCACTCTTTTTACTTCCTTCTCCTGAGCTTGTGTGTCCGTGTGGACCTCAGTGGTAAAAGCAGAGATTACTGGGTGCATGGGAAAAAGCGAAGCTCCACCCGGAAGTGCGCAGGCTTCTCTCCTCCCCTCCCCTAGTACATTTGGTTCTGCTTACTTTGAAGCAGTTATTAATAAGCTGCTCTGCTAGACACTGAGGATGCAAAGATTAGGTGTTCCAGGCTCAAGAGGCCCCACCAGCCGGCAAGAGGCACCACTAGACGAGTAACGGTAGCCTGGTGACAGGCTCTGCACTGGACGGATGCTCGGGTTGCCATGGGAACATGGAAGCAGCAGTTCGTAATCCTGGGTGAGGATGGGAAGGCTGCGTGGTTGTGGTGTAAAATTCCCTGTGCTCAGGAGAACTTTCCTCTGGAGAGGAGAAGCCATAAATGAGGCAAGAGGGCAATCATATTCATATGATCATATGCCACCCCCCAAAAATAAAGCAAGGAGCTTAGTCCCGGACATGGAGGTGGAGAGGGTGACGTTTCTAAATAGGGTGGTTTTGTTATACTGAAATGTGGAGAAAAGTCCCTTGGATTTGTAATTTTCCATGAATGTTAGTGTGCCTTGTGGATTGCAGATTCTAGACCACGGTTGTCTCAGCATTTTTATTGCTGTTTCATGAATTTATTCACAGAAATAGTACTTAGAAAGTCTAGATGGCTGTGAAGTGTGATTAAAACCCTATGTCCATAGGTGCAGTCGCTCCTTCCTCCACGAGTGTGGGTAAGTGACAGGTTGGAGTTTGAGATGAGAAGGCTGGCGAGAAACCCAGAGCTGGATGCACGGGTGAGAATGGGTGTTCAGGGTGGACCCGACCAGTTACTTCTGGACAAAGTGCGTTCCCAGGGGTCTTAGGCTGGAGTGAGGGTGGGTGAGGTTTCCCCTCACAAATGGGTGCTTGGGGAGGGGCACACATTGCTGCCACCATGGGCCTCCCCATGTCACGTCATTGGCACTCTGTGGCTCCTCATCCAGTGATCTGGGCTCAGCTGCTGCCATGGGAATGAGTTCTTGCTGGGGGCACTGATAGAGTTCAGGGTCAGTCTGTCAAAGGCAGGGGGATGTCAGGCAAAGGCTGAGATTGACTTAAGCCTGTGACAGGGACATGATTCCAGGAGGGCCAGCCTGGAGCTCAGAGATCCAGCGGGAAGAGATCTGGCAACAAAGACCCCACACAACAGGACGCACAGAGCTCTGGGTCACTAGGTTACACTGGACAAATGGCACAGGCTCCCAGTGAACATGCGCTCAGGGAGGAGTTGAGCAGAAAGAGATTCGTCATTAAATTGGGACGGTAAGAATTTATCCATGTGCCATTGAGGAGGTGGTTGAAGACCCTGGTCCTGGCTATTGATCAAGTTGTTTTCAAGTCTCTTAAACCGATTGGAAATATTCTTTTTGGTTCCTGGGGAAATAGGCAAAGGGACTCTAAAAAGTCTTAGTGGACCATGGTTTTGTGAAGAAATTCTTTGTGCCTAAAAGGGCCCCGTTTAGGACAAATTATATTTTGTCTTTGTGAAACCTGGAGTTCTCACCTGGCATAGGTTGTTGGAAATGGGAGATCTGTCCAAGAAAGCAGGGCTGTGGCTGGAACTGGATATATGGTTAGAGGTTCCCATGTCCGTCCTGCCCAAGGCTGGCGTTGGTTTTAGGTCAGTGTGGAGCTCAGTGTTCTGCCGACCCTCAGTGCAGCCCACCTACTGCTCCCTTAAAGTGTAGCATGTGACAGAAGATGTGGCTGAGGCTCTCCATCCAGTGGGAGCCCTGGCCTCAAATTTTGTTTGCTGTAGAAACGAAAGACCATGCTCTGAAGTACCCACAGGGGACAGTTCAGCTCACCAATGGACTTTCCTTGTTTGGGGTGAGGGACATTCTTCAGAGGTCCACTGAAGAGCTTAGAGATGCCATCTCACAGTTCCAGCATGGTAGGCCCAAGGATCCAGGGAGACCAGCGTATACATGGCTGGTGCCCTAGGGGCACCGTGAGACCAGCCAGCCATTTTGGTTTTGCAGAGGTCTCAGCAGGGACAAGTTTTCAAAACAGGAAATTCCATAACACATGGGTGACCAGACACTATGGGAGGTGAAAAAGTGGGACAGTTTTTACCCAAATAGGTAAAAATAAGCTGAGGACGGGTTGGGGTCAGCAACACCACGGATGGGTCAGACCAGCCTTCTCCTTGGCTCCAATTTACCCAGGCTCAGTGAGCAGTCAGAATGTTCCCATTGAAATAAGAGGGGGCAGGCAGGGAACACAGGGTCCACAGCCAGTTCTTGGGGTGCTGGGAGCTGAGGGGGACATTGCTGGCAGTGTTCTGAACCAACAGCCCAGCCTCAACCAAACAATGGGTTTCTCTCCAAAGCACAGGGTCGCTGCGCTGAGAGAACAGAACATTGAGATTCAGGAAGCAAGCCAGATATCTGGAAAGGGACAGATGGGAAAGACTAAATATTTATGACATTGAGGACTGGAGAGGAAATGATTCCACGTATGAAGGCCACAGGCAATTAAAAAAAATATTTGGCCAATAATTTTAACCCACTCTTTACCATATCCCTAGTAAGAGTATTTGCTTAGCTAAAGAACATTTTCTTCTTCCAAAGGGGCACCAGTAGCTCTTATAAGAACCTTCCAATGAGTTTTTACTTTGTTGTTGACTTATTGAACAAATATTTATTAAATATTTATTATATGTACGGGGCTATGTTCCAGACTTTGGGAATTCATTATTAAAATCAGGCAGACAACATCTTTGCCCACATGTAGTTTAGGTTCTAATAGAGAGAAAAAAGAAGTATATTACGCATGTGTTTAAATCTAAAGTTAAATGGAGATAAGAGGAGTGGAGAAACACAGCAGGAAAGGAGGCTAGAGGGCCCCAAGGGCTGAGGAACAGAGAGGGGGGAGCCGATGTCCTGGTGTGCTCCAGGCAGGGGGAGGGTGCAGGGGATGCCTGAGGCTGAAGGGAGGGAGGATGAGACCCTGCCAGTTCATGTCAACTGCGAGGGCCATGGAGGGTTCTGAATAGAGAGAACTGATCTCCATTTCAGCAGAACTTTCTGATCGCAGTCTTGTCCAGACTCTGGTGGAAGGGGACAAGGGACACTAGTCAGCCCTTGTCTGATCTGAGTTCAGATGGTGTTTTACTCAGCTCTTTCACTGCTGGGACTAAAGAACCTGAGAACAATTTTAGGAGGAAAAGTTTTTTTGGGGACTCATGGATTTCAGAGGTCTCAGTGAACAGGAGGCTGGCTCCACTCCTCGGGGCTGAGGTGAGGCACAATATCATGGTGACTGGCGTGAGAGCTCAAGGTGTCACACTGGGAAGCAGAGCAGAGAGAGCAACTCCAGGCCAGATATATATGTAGCCAAAGGCACGCCCCCAGTGAGCAACCTCCTCTGGACACACCCACCAGCCTACAGCTGCCAGTCAATCAGGGGGCTGCCTCACTGTTTGGGTTAAGGCTCTCACAACCCAATCGTTTCACCTTAGCTTTCCCAAATTGTCACATGTGAGCCTTTGGGGGACACCTTGCATTCAAAGCATAACAAATGGCTGTCTGGTAGTGAAACAGGGATAGGGAGCCCGGTTCCAGATGTTTGGCAGGTGGCACCGACAGAAGATTTTAGTGGTTTGGAGTATGAGAGGGAGAGTTCAAGATGACTCCAGTGACTTCTCCATTCTCCGCTGAAGTTTCTGAGATAGAGAAGACTCGTAGTGGAGCACATGTAGGTGGGAAATGAGGCGTTTGGTTTGGACGTGGAAGTTAAGATGGCTATGAGACATTCCCTGTGGAGCTGTTGAACGGTGATTGGAGGTCTCTGGTGTCTGGGCAGAGGTGGAAAGGTCCAGTATAAATGTGGACGTTAGAAAGAGCTTGATCCAGGGAATGGGGACATGCGGAAAAGACCAGAGGACCAAAGGTGAGCCCAGACACTCCTAAGTTAGTAGGGCAGAAGACAAGACAGACTGAGAAGGAGCTGTCCGTGAGGTGGGAGGAGCACAGTGGAGCCTGGTGACCTCAGGCCCAGGGAGAACATGTTTACTGTGTTGGGAGTGACAGCTGCATCAGCTTGGGTGACCACAGTGGTGCTAATGTGGAGGTCATTGGTGCCGTGATAGGGACCAGAGCCCGACTGAATTTGTTTAGTGGAAAATTAAAATTAGAGACAGGGAGTAAAGATAACTATTTGAGGTCCTGGGCTGTGGGAGCAGAGAAGTAGGGTCTGTGGCCAAGAACAATTTTTTTTTTCCTTTTCTTTCTTTTTTCTCTTTTTGTACTGGGGATTGAACCCAGGGGCTCTTAACCACTGAGCCGCATGCCTAGCTCTTTTTATTTTTTTATTTGGAGATAGAGCCTCACTAAGTTGCTTAGGGCCTCGCAAATTTGCTGAGGCTGGCTTTGAACTTGAAATCCTATTTTTTAAGGTGGGAAAGCCATAGACTAGAATGTTTGTGTGCCGATGCGAAGGACCCGTGGAGATGGTGTTGGTATTGATATTGTCCATATGTGTCAAAAATGTCCAGAATTCAGGAATCGATCTTTTAAAAATCAACTGTAGTTTGGCTAATCTTTAATTCAGAGCAGGCGACATGGGCTGGGGATGTCGCCTAGTGGTCACCTTCTTGAGTAACATGCTGGAGGCCCTGGGTTCAAACAAAAAGAGCCAAGCAAGCCACAGCAGCAGCAACCAAGCTCTGAGAGGACTTTGAGAATGTCAGACTGCAAGAAGGCTTTCGGACTTTTTACCCACAGGGTCACCTTTTACACAATGAAATCTCAGAGGGAAGCCTCGCTCAGGTGCAGATCTGAGCGCTCCAACTGGAATTCCCTTCCTGATTCCTTCCCTAACCCCACCCCTGCTTTTTCGGAAGGCCCTGTGGCCCCAAGGGGAACGCCTAGGCTGTTTAGAGGAAGGATTAAAAACGGCTGGTTGAGTGCAGCCAGCTCAATGTGCCAATAAGGATCTAGAGATTAGGATTCTTGCCTGAGGATAAACCAAATATTTGGTGTAAGAGCTGGGAAGAGGCCAATTTCCTGGGTTCAGATGGTGTTCTGTCTACTTCTCCCCTGGTGGCTGTGTCCTAGAACATGCAGGACTCTGCAGTGCACAGGTGGAATGACCAACTAGAAGGGTAGGACTGAACATCAATGCCCTTACTCCCCTGGGGTCCTCACTTCCGTTTGCATGCGTCTGCTGTCAGTAGCTGTGCATCTTTATGATGATCCTGCCAGTTGGTTGTGGTCCTCATAAGAACTTACCTCCAATGAGTATGGAAAGGAAGACTGTGAGCAGACAACTTAGAGTTTCCTCATTTATGCTGTTTCCTCTGTAGAGCAAACTCAACGAGGTTATGCAAGGTCAATCTTGATGAAGTAGATCTGATGCTCCAAGCTCCTGTTACAGTCAAATACACTTATATGTGACCTGCAGACCCAGAACCATCCATGGTCCTTAGCAGGGCTGCAGGATTCTACACAGCTGGGTGCCTGAGCCCATGTGCCTCCCACATGGTGGACGGTGAGATCCCGTAAGAATGCAAGGTGGCGCACCCAGGAGACTGCTCCTGTGCCCTGTTTGCTGTATGGATCAAGGTTCTGCCTTCATGGGTGGGTTTTTGTTTGATGTTGTTGCCTTGATGGAGATTGAACCCAGGGCCTCACATGTCCCCCGCTACACAAACATCCTAAGCTGTACTTTCTCGTACTCGTGCCTACTTGTGTGCACACACACACATTGTACTACAGTCGGGTATTATTTTTAAATGTCAGGGTGGGTCCATCCTTGATCATGAAGTCTTTCAGTGCCTCTGGTTCCAGCAGAGTGAAAGCCAGGGTCTGTCCAGCAGCCGGCAGGCGCCACAGGCCTGCCCTGCCCTGCCCTGCCCTACCGGCTGCCTCAGGGCCCTCTGCAGGCAATGTCCTTACCAGGTAGGGTCCCTAGCACTACCCAGCCCAGGGCGGGTGCCTTAAATGAAAGTAAATGAAACTGAAATAGTGTTCCTCCTCTTGGGGTTGGAGCGAGGGGCTGGGATTTCTGTCTGGATGATACCACAGCAAATTAGGCACTTTATGAACATCTTTAAAATTATAATATTGATGGATTTCGAATCCTACAAATATTTGCTATTCACAGATATTTCACTCCTTAAAATGCCTTTTATTTTTCCTGGTCAGAGAACCATACATCAAATTCACAAGAAACTTAAAAGTTTTCAGTGTCTCCAGTGACCGGAGACGGCCACTGCTTACATTCTGGTCATGAATTTGAAATCATTTTTCTGTGTGTGCGGCAGGTATCAACATGCCTTTTTTTTTTTTTTTAGAGACAGAGGGACAGTGAGAGAGAGTGAGAGAAAGGGAGAGAGAGATATCAATTTTATTTAGTTTTTCATGTGGCTTTCGTTGCTCTGAGACTTCGTTGTGTACGTGGGTGCTGGGGTTTGAACTCGAGTCCTTGCGCATGCCAGGCAAGTGCCATAACTGCTGAGCCACCACTCCAGCGCCAGCCACTGCTCCAGCCTCTCAGATTTTTTTTTTTTTAAAGAGAAGACGGTGAGTGAGAGAGAGAGAATCAATTTTTATTTAGTTTTTCATGTGGCTTTCATTGCTCTGACACTTAGTTGTGTATGTGGTGCTGGGGTTTGAACCCGTGTACTTGCACATGCTGGGCAAGCGCCATAACTGCTGAGTCACCGCTCCAGCCCTGCTCAAAGAGTTTTAAAGGCAGTTCATACCTGCTTCCTTTAGTACTGTGCAGTGTTCTAACATGTTCATAAGAGTACCTCCACAAATTTATATATAGAAAGCCAAAGAAATAAATCCATTCATTCATTGGCTTTAAATGTGGAAAACAAATGGTGTTACCTGTGGCTTTGAGTCCTAAGGGACTTTTGCTGGCTTTTAAAAAGACCAGTGGTGCTGGGCATGGTGGTACAGGCCTGTAATCCCAGTGATTGGGGAGGCTGAGGCAGGAGGATTCCAAGGGCGAGGCCAGGTTGGTCAACTTAGTGAAACCCTGTCTCAAAATAAAATAAGATAAAAAGGAGGAGTGTGATAGGGACAGCTCAGAGATAGAATGCTCCTAGGTTCAATCCCCAGTACTGGGGAAGAAATGTGGAAATGGCTGGCTGATGGAGAGTGAGGAAGTTTCTCAAGCTGCTCTAAAGGATAATTGCAGGAGGGAAATCTGAAGCCTGAGAGTACTTTGGCCTTTTAAGAGTACATTGTGCATTTTCACTTGAGGGTCTCAGAGATGTCTGAGACACATTAAAATAATCTTTTCAGCCCCACGGTGGGACTTATAGTCCATATTATAAGATGGATTGAGTTTGAAAAAATTAATTACTGTCTTGGATTGGAGACTCTTCCGTGCCCATCTGATCGCACAGGCAGATGCCTTTTGGCATGTTAGATTCGTCTTTCTGAAAGGCAGAGATGGTTCTAGTTGCACCACTCAAGAGAGGTCTTGTATTAAGTGCTCATGGAGTAACTTAATTCATTACACAGAATGTAAACCTTTAAATTAAATTCCCCTTGTTCCCAGTTAATGACCAGGAACATCGGCCTTGTCTGTGCATGAGGTCGGAGCATCGTTAGCAAAGCTGGTGTCTTTACCTTGCATTGGGCAGGGTGAGGTGGCCGGGGCAGTGTGAGAGGCGCCAGCTCGCATGCAGGCTGGTGTGGGCAGTGGGCTGCTCGGGTCTCTCAGGTTGCTCAGTTCATGCACCTGATGTTCAAAAACGTGACTGCAGAGTCCGTGTGTGGCTGGTCCTTATGCCAATCATGTGCTGGCAAAAGCTGACCTGGGGGAAGAATCGCCCGAGCATCTGTGCCTTCTTACTTCTGAAGAGTCCCAAGTTTTACCTTCATGAATAGCCAGGTCATGACTTTGTGGATCTGTTATTCTGCCTTCCTTTATAGAAACTCCAGTATTCCAGCCTCACTGATGGCTGATACAGGGAGGACAGTACAGGAGCCCTCTTCCCTCTGTGATAAAATCATTATCAGAGAGAGCTTTCCCATTGTTGTACAGATCCCACAGCTCAGGAGGCCTCAGGAGGATCACAAGTTCAAAGCCAGCCCTGGAAACTTAGGCCTAAGCAACTTCGCAAGACCCTGTCTCAAAATAAAAAAATAAGAAGGGCTGGGGATGTTGCTTAGTGGTTAAGCTCCCCAGGTTCAATCCTTGGTACCGGGGGAAAAAAAAAAAGGATGGAGCCTGTTAAACCGTGGAAGCAGGAAAGGGCGGCCTCTCTTTAAGGGGAACACCTGCTGCCCTGGGCCAGCAAGGGCTCCGTGCGTTGGGTTTCTTGAAGCGGCCAGCCCGTTTGGTGGAAGTTCAGCTTAGCAGTCCCTCGAGCTCTCTTCAGTTACAGTTTTGCTCTGTCTTTTCCCTGAATTTCTTGGTTCACGTGTTTTTTTTAAAATTTTTTTATTTTTGAACAACCTTACAAGATTTTAACAAAATAATGTAAAATGTGTATAAAATGTGAATATATTCTGGATATTGCAATGTGTTTTTTTTTTACATTGCTTTACATATTTGTGGAACTTTATTTTTACTATAGGAGATCTTATTCCTTGTAGGGCAATAGACAGTGCAGATTTATATATAAATTACTAATAATATTGTCGTCCTCTGTGCATGGGTGGTACTAAAATGACTGATGCTGATTTTAGAAAGTTGGTCTTTTTTTTTCTTCTAATTTACATACCCACCAACAGAATGCAAGGATTTCTCTTCCTCCACATCTTTTTTATTTTTTTTTTCAAATTCAGAAATGTATTTGTTGAGGGGCTGGAGCGGTGGCTGAGCGGTTACGGTGTTTGCCTGGCATGTACGAGTATGCAAGTTCAAACCCCAGCACCACGCACACAACTAAGTGTCAGAGCAATGAAAGCCATGTGAAAAACTCAATAAAAATTATTCTTTCTCTCTCTGTCTCTCACTGTCCTTCTCTCTTAAAAAAAAATTTATTTGTTGAACAATCAAACAAGTTTCTAATGAAATAATATAATATATATATATAAATTCTGAAAATTGAATTTCCCCCCAAGAAGCTGCTTGTTCTTTATTTGTGCATCACAGGTGGCCAGTTTGCCCTCTGCTGTCCACAGCGTAAGGGCACGGGGAGGCCCCGTGGTGGAGAGCGCATCTCAGACTTTAATGTCAGAAACCACGGAGGCAGAATCGCTGTGGGTTCCAGGTTTATGAATGGTGGAAGTGTGAACTAAATGAGTCAGTGTTGCTGCATGAATTTCAGCAGAAATAACTAACATAGACTACTTTGCCAATTCACAAAAAAGGCTGATTTTACAGCTGAGATTGTAATGCTGTGTATAGGTCTTTATTTTGTGACTGAGACTGTATCTGTGAAAGCAAAGGCTTTAGAAGAGTTTAGGAAAAATTGAGAACAACGTGTTTTTTTTTTCTTTTGCCTAAGAATGCTGATTCAACCAAGTGGATTAGATTTAGTCTCTGTGAGGCAGATTTGTTCTGCAAGCCAAGATTGAGCATGTATCTTGGAATCCTAAGATTAGGTTTAGAATATTCAGATGGTTAATCTACTGGTCTTTAGGAATTTTAAATATATAGCTTTTTTTAAATAAATATATGTTTGGAATCCTGGAAAATGGTAGGATATTCCATTTCTTTCCTGGTTTCAAAATTCATAGAATTCCTTCTTTCTATGAGGGTAATAAAATATTAGGAATTTTTTTTTTTAAAGAAGGGACAGTGAGAAAGAGAGAGAGAGAAGCAATCTTTAGTTTTTCATATGACTTTCATTCCTGGGACACTTCGTTGTGCTGGGGTTTGAACCCATGTATCTGCGCATGCCAGGCAAGCACTGTAACCGCTAAGCCACTGCTCCAGCCCCAGGAAATTTTCTTAATTGCCCTTTCTCTTTTTCGTTCTTCCCAGGATATGCCTGGTTGTTTGTGCATAATTAGAATGGCATTCAGGATAAACAGACTTTTCTGTAGATTTGATGGAAATCTTGGGTTTTATGTCCTGTTACAGGGGATTTGGTTTCTGTTCCTTTCTGTGTGTTTCTGCATCTGTGAGGTGGGGGTTGGACCAGTGGACCTCTGGGGTCCCTGTCAGCATTGAGAATGTGCACCTCTGGGTTCGTACCAAGACCCTGAAACATTCTTCAGGAAGTTTAAATGGAAATTTAAAGACGACCCCAGATTGGGAGAGAACTCTGTTATTACTAGGAGTGCGCACAGTGATTCCAAAAGCTGTTGCTGATTCGGGCAGTTTTTATAAAACATCGAATAGGGAATTAGGGCAGCAAGAAATGTCGTTTTCCTTATCTACAAATTCCTGGCTATTTTTATTTAAAGAAGAATTCTTTTTAAACATGGTAAATGTTTTAGTAAAATGCGTGGCTCCTGACGGGGACTCTGGTTCCTGAGTCGGTCATTCTGCGTTCTTTTCCAACGTTCCATCTTGAGTCGCCATGACTTTGTCACCAAAGCATTTCTCGTGTTTAGAAACTTGCAGTTTCTCTCAGAGTCTGAACTGGCGGAAGCACTCAGTAGGTTCCACAAGGAATGGACAAAATATTTTGAGAAAACCTTTGTTTTCCTACCCTCTTTCTCGGATGTGAGCTTCACCCGGTCCAGGAGGTTTTCCGTTTCCGTTTTCTGAGGTGTCCAAATGTTGTGTAGGTATTGAAACTGCATTGGTTCCAAACTCTCTGAAATATCCCATTGACAGAACAGAGCTGTGGCGACCGGGCCCTTTATCTGGGAATCATCTAAATACCCACATATTTTAAAAAGGTTGATTTTTATTTTTATAAATTAGCAAATACCAACTAAACATTCTGATAAAATACTATGAGCCAAAGAAAAGGCTATAAGTGAGTTGCCTCCTTCCAATTGGCAGCAGTTTTCAATCTTGGCTTCCCGTTGGAACCCACCTCAGGAGTTCTAGAAAGCCCTGCTGTCCAGGCTACCTTTGAGCCAATGAGAGCAGTGGCCTGGCTGGGACCTGGGCATCGCTTGTGATACCCTGGCAGTTCCAGTGCACAGCTCTGGGGCGAGCCTTTCTTTGCAGGATTATCAATTTACTGGAAACACTGCAATAACCTACTCATTAGAGAATCCGAATGCTCTAGGCTCTTGGGTGACCAAGTGTGGTGGAGATGACCTTGGAGAGTCAGTCAGGGTCAGGCTGGAAACTTGCCTCTACGGATGCCAGCTTTGTTAACATGGCCAGCTGCTTCACTGTGGACTGTGATTTCATTCTGACTTTTGCATCAATCTTTAATACTTAATAGTCTCCCAGGGATTTCTAGGATTTTCTGTGTCAAATCAGGAAGTTTAATAAGTCCAGATTTCCAATCCAATATGATTCGATTATCCATGTGATGCAAAGACCCTTGAGTTTGATGGTATGCTCCTGACTCACCTTTGAGAAGATTTAGATTTTGTGAATTTGAAAGTTAATGGGTTGGGCTGGAGCGGTGGCTCAGCGGTTACCGGGCTTGCCCAGCATGCACAAGTATGTGAGTTCAAACCCCAGCAGCACGTACACAACAGAATGTCCGAGGAATGAAAGTCACGTGAAAAACTAAATAAAAATTGCTTCTCTCTCTCTCTTTCTCATTGTTCCCTCTTTTTTAAAAAAGAAAGAAAAGAAAAAAAAAAAGAAAGAAAAAGAAAGTTAATGGGTCTGATGGCCAAGAAGAGAGAGCTTTCCAAGCAAGTAAGTAGCACAGACCTTTCCCAGCACTGTTTGGCCTACCTAAGAAAGCAGGCTGTCATGAGAACTCTACTGAGTGTGTGGCTCATCACACACAGTTATGAAGGCAAATTGAAAAACCGAGGCAGTGCATGGGAGTCGCAGAATGAAACAGGATGGGAACAGTAAGATCTGCCCTAATTGCTTCACAGGGCTCTTATGAGGTCAGATTAGATGAATCAACAGATACGTTATTTACTGAGTGCCGGTCCCAGGCTGGGGGCAGATATGAAGGATATAAAGAAGGAATCCTGTGGCCTGGGAAGGAGCTGGCAGATGAGTTGGTCACTGTTCACACTGTCAAGCAAGCAGTATAAACTCTTTCAACTCTGAGTTTCCATGTCTCGGTACCCAGCATGTGACATAGGAGGGGCTGAAGAATTAATTCAATATGAATCAGTCAATCACACAATTTATTTCATCAAAAATATGTTGTTACGCTAGAGGTGACTCCCTGGAAGCAAGCTGGGATGAGCACTGTGTAGACACGTTTTCATTTCCCTGCTAGCTTGAAGTTTCATAGGTGATCAGACCTCCACTCCTTTCAGCCCCATTGAGGGTCCACTTCCGAGCTGGAGTGGATTCCGTTCGTGTGGTGCATCCTGTTTCCCCAGGCATCATTTCAGCAATGCTGAGAATTATCTGTCCTGGGATGTCCTCTTCCTGTTTCCTTTCTTTCGAAAAGGAAGATGAAATCCTGCCCGTGACATCCCTTTTTTCCTATTAAGTTAAAACAAGCTAGTTCATCTGTGTGACTTCAAGTGCGGGGAATCCATCTTCCCACCTAATGGGATGGTGGAGTTGGCTCAGGCCTGTCACTCAGCACACGTTCTCTGGCCTGGATGGTGCAGCCGGCCATGAGCTTGTGGGTGCGCATTTGGGCTGTGTTCACCCGTTGCTCTAAACGAGGTCGGGGCTCTGCTTGGTTTCTTTCTCTGTGCTCTTTCAGAATGTGAACAAATGGAAGGTCGTGATTCCCCTCTTATGCATGTTCACAAACTTACTTTGAAGACTTAGCTTCTGTCTCATACGACAGGTAAGGGGCTGTTCTCTTTCGGATGAACAGGCTGAACGTGGTCAGCATGGCTGAGAGAGGCTTCGGTGTGCTGATGCCCAGTCTTTCATTTGAATAATGGAATATTAGAGTTGAAATGACCTTGGACTTGATCTAGGTCTGCTGCCCTTTTTCCAGACAGAGAAAACCAAGGTCTGGAGAGCTGAAGAGGCTGTGACAGTCAGCACTGGGGGAACCTGGGGCTCTTCCAAAGGCTATCAGCCATCTGTGGTGGAGTGTCCTGTGTGAACCCCACCAGCCTCTGTGGGTACTCCCAGAGAAAGTTCCCAGAGTGCAAGATGATTTACAGCATAGGATATACATGGATGTGTTTGTGACCAGTTGTATATTGTTGTGTAATTTCCTTTATTCTTAATTTCTTAAATTGAGAGTAATATGTTAAATTTTCAAATTTACTTTAAAGTCATGGTCAAGTGGATTCCATTTTTAACTTGATTTGTACACACTGTGTTCAGTGTGGCCAACAGGGATGTAGGTGTGAGACTTTTAATTTTTTTTTCTTCCAGCACTAGGGATTGAACCCCAAGTCTTGCACATGCTAGGCTAGAGCTCAACCATTTTTATTATTTTGAGACAAGATCTCATTAAGATGCACAGACTGGCCTCAAATTTGTGATTCTCTTGCCTCAGCCTCCCACGTAGTTGGTAATAGAGTTGTATACTACCATACCTGCTTCATACTATTTTTATGATTCTCCAATATAGCCCTTGACACAAATGGTTCTTAGATAGCAGAGAGCACATATTATTTTCCTGTGCTTTACATTATAAAAATCAATGCTACCCCTGATGTTATCAAAAGTGTCTTTTCTTAGGCACTAGAGGGATTTAAATATTTTGCCTAGAGTTTCACCATGAGATAATGGCAAATTGGAAATAAAATTCATGAGCCACCTGTGTCAAGTGGAACCTCTGAGTTCTGCCAGAGCCCCTGCCACAGCTGCGTGGGCCTCCCCTCTTTGGGGGTATGGACAACGGCCAGGGACGTTTTCAAGCAGAGCCCGCAGCTCTGACCTCTGCAGGCAGGGCTGGCCACATTTGGGTGGTGCACTGGGCAGCCTCAGAGAGCTCCTGAGAAGTGTGGTGGGCACTGCCCTGTGTGTTCCATAGAAGGAAGGCCCTTCCCCGGGCGCGCCTGGGGATCTGGCGCGCCTGGGGATCTCCAGATGATCAGTTTGCAGACTGTCATGGGGATCCAGTAGCAGCAGCAGCTCCAGACACCCAGCTTGCACTGACTGCTTCCTGCTTGTGCTCTGCTTTTCAGACTGCAGATTCACCTGCACCAGCGGTAAATGCTTGTATCTTGGTTCGCTGGTCTGTAACCAACAGAACGACTGTGGGGACAACAGTGATGAAGAAAACTGCCTGCTGGTGACCGAGCACCCGCCTCCCGGCATCTTCAACTGTAAGTGCCTCCTACTCACCTTGGGGCCGCCGTGTCTGGTTGTGTTTTGGAAGTGGACGGGAGGTGGGGTCATCAGGGAAAGGATTTGGTTTCAGGCGAAGGACAGGGGCTTGTGATGTCATAAAGGAAATGTTTTCTTTCTGTTAAGAAAGAGAAATGGAGGGAAATCCAGCCTATTCCTGGAGACGGTGGTGGTGCTGTGCTTTGGAACAGGTCTTTGCTGCTCTCATGAGGAGCACGGATTGACTGTGACATTAAACGTTGGTTGAGTGTTCTTCTCATCAGTGGTATAGAATTGTTTTTTAGAATGCTTCGCTTTGGACGTAGTTTGAAATAAGTAAAGAAGGCTATGTGGAGGGTCTATAATTAATCAAGAAAGAAGAAAAATTGATAGGAGACTCTTAAGAGTTGTTGTGGTCCTGCACTTTTCTACTGTGTGAGGTCTTCGCCCATGTGAATCCCCCGGGGTGGAGGCTGTGAACAGCCCTTGAACTTGAAAAGGCGAAATCAGAGTTTGAAGTTCGTCTATTTTTGATCTCATGGTTTTTGGGACGAGGAAGGGGCTGAATGCAGTGGCAACCCTGCTGAGTTTCTCTTAGAAGTGGCTTGCTGTTCCCATGTGTCCCTGGGTTGCCTGGGAGAATCTTTTTGCAGTAGCCCCACTTTGGAGAGTACTGGCTGTGCTGACCCCTGGCCGTGGTTTGGATAAGTGGCCCCCAGAGGCCCAGGTATTGGAGGCTCAGTCCCCAGTGTTGTGCTGTTGGGAGTGGTGGGCCAGGTGGGGGTCCTGCAGTCACATGAGGGTATGCTTCACACTGACCCCCTCCTTTTTCTCTCTTGGTTTCGTGGTCACCATGGGCTGACATTTCTGCCCCACCATAATGTGCTGTCTCACCACAGGTCCCAAAGCGGCGGACCAACCAATAGGGACTGAAACCTTGGAGAATGTGACCTGAGATCCGCTGTTCTTCCGGGTCCCACAGCCCTCCATGTAGGGTCTTCATCGGATCATTTCAGGGTGCGTTCAGCTTCTCGCCTCAGTGTTGCTGACAGCATTTTGAGGAGTTCTATCGGGCACAGATTTACAGTTTTTTGTTGGGCACATTAGACTGCGTAACTACCAATGCTACCACCCTGAGAGTGGGTGAGGATTTAGGGAAAGAAGCTGGCTTCTCTCTTCCTACTGTTTTCATGTTGGGGAAAAGCTGAGCGTACCCCAGTATAAAAGTGGCCGTGCTGGGCCGAATTTTAAGTCTGCAGCTAATGCTCACTAAATTCAAGAGCCTTGGAGTACGGATTTCCTCGAGGTTCCCTGTGTGTCAGTTTGTGTTCCTATATGAACTCTTCAGGTCCCCTCTCTACACACTGGGAGGGCAGCTCTCAAAGCGCAGGACTTGAGAGTGATCCTTCCTGGCACTGGGTTGTGTTTTCCCTGGGCTGTTTTGTACAGAAGTCTTGGCATCACACAGCTGGCTGTCCCCGGGAGTCCTCAGCCTGTGGCATCTGGCTGTCTCTAGGTCTGGCTGGCCTGGATGCACTTGCTGGGGGATACTTAGAAGCGGGCACAGGGAGAAAGGCCAGGTTTTGGAAGGGGGGCTGGGAGCAGGGTGGAATACCTCCCGAGGACTAGCAGGCGCTCAGCAGAAGGCCAGGAGCATGGAGGGACCTTGTGTGCCTTTCCCATAATGGGAAAACTTCCTGCAGCCCAGCAGTACAGGTGGGATGTGCTTGCTGGAGATGGCGGGCTGGGGCCTGGCCCTGGGACCTCCCCAGCAGTGAGATGGGTTTCTTCTCTCCTGTTCCCTGTCCCCTCCTCTGCTCAGTGGGGCCATCGCCTGGTGTTGTGAGCACTACCTGGGAGAGGCATATGAAACACCTAGAACAGGCCTTGAAGTGCTGAGCAGTCGAGGGGGCTGGTCCCTCTCAATAGGTGTCTTACAGCAGAAGAGCAAGCGGAGGCAGTGTCTTGTGTCATTGTCTCTGGGCCCGATTAGCGGCAAACACAGCGTGGTAACTGGGAAGCGTGCATCAGCACCATGGGTGCAGCTGAGAGTCTGTGGAAGGCAGGCAGACCAGAGCTTTGGCCTCTGCCCCGAGCTCTCCACCAGCCCATCTCGATGCTCGCCTTCCCTTCCGTCCCATGAGGCCCTCCTCTCACTTTTTGCCCCTTTCTCTTCTAGTCTCTGTGCTTCCCATCCATCCCCTGCCTCCTTCTTTCCCTTTCGCATCATTTTAACAAGACTGCAATGAAGGAGGCAGATGACAAGGGGGCGGGACCCCGGCTGTGTCCTGCTGACAGGACACAGCTGACAGGACAGGAGCAAGCCCTTTTCGGGCGGAGCGTGCGTCCAGGGGATTGGGATAACTCCTGCCCGGGAGGTGCAGTCTGCTTCCTTGCAACCCATGTAACCCTCCCTGTACGTGGCTCATCCTGTTCCGGGGAGGTAGCTCACTGTGACTTTGTGTCATCTGCCTTTGATGCCAGGGCCACTCTTAATAGGTGATAGGAGTTTCCAGGCATCCCACAGTGGGTGCACCCTGGAGGTTCTGGGTGGTTCCCACCCATTGCATCCCTGAGAAGTGTGCCAGCTTGCTGTGACCTGGCTGGCACCTGCCCCAGCTTTTCATGGGCTCTTCACATGCTAGAGGGAGGCAGGCCAATCATCACTTGGGGGACACTTGCTCTGAGGTCTTTGTAGCTGGTCTCTGCTCTTTGGGGTCAGGAACTTCTGGAAAGCTTGCTCTGTTTTGTTAGATATACAACTTCATGAAATGTGAAGCTTGCAGGGTGGTGTAATATGGAAGAAATATGTGCCCTGTCCCCTGCATCCTGCCCAGCAAGAGGCTAGGAACGTTTGACTTACTTTTGGTAGCTGTGTGATGTGTCTTTTAGGTCCTCCATTCTGAGTGGGTTTTAGCAGCAACCGTGTTTGACTTGGACCATCTACCAGTGCATTATTATTATTATTATTATTATTATTATTATTATTATTATTATTATTATTATTTTCTTTTTTTAGGGCTGAGGACTGAACTTGGGGCCTTGCGTGTGCTAGGCAAGTGCTCTGCCACTGAGCTAAATCCCCAACCCCTAAGTGCATTATTTCCCATGGTGGATAGACAGTGCGCCTTTCATGGAGCGTAACTCTGCTGATAAGAGGCTCCTTCCTCTCCACCTTGAAGAACCGTCACAGGAGTTCTTATCTTAAAATGCTGCACTCCAGAATAACTTAATAGTGCTTCGTTCTTGTTCCTGTTGAAGAACGGGATGGGCTTGTTTGACCTCCTCTCTTCCCCTCGGGAGGAGATATTCAGGTTGATATTTGAGTGCAGGTAGGTTGAAGTATGGTGGAATCTTCGGAGTCCCAGATGAGCCAGAATCCCTTTCCTGACTGTCATTGGCTTTGGCTGTGCACCAAGGCTTCAAAGTCTTGGTCATGTAGGTTACATGTGATGTTTGCTAAAGGTTAGCATGAATTCAAGGAAGAAGGAAAGCGATGCTGTTTTTATGAAGCCGAGGATGCTGTTAGCAGCAGCCCATGCAGTAGATAGAGGTCGTCTTGGCTTTGCGTTATTTCATTTGCTTCTCTGCATTGCCAACCTGGTCAGGTATCCACTGACTGTGGTGGACTTTTTTTGCTGTAAGACCCAAAAGGGTTTTGCACAGATGTGAAGGGTGGGGCTAGCTTTGGTTATCCATGGAAGACCTTCCCTGAGCGTCTTTCTACGCTGTAAGCTGTCTGCCTAATAGCTCAGCTTTTCTCGCATCTTTTCCTTGGCAGCTTCATCAAAATATTGTACTTCCGAACACTCAACATTCTCTTTATACAAATAAAATGATCTCTCCAGTGCCTTCTCTGGTCCCTGTACCGGGCATTATGGGGGCATGGCGGAAACAGACGCTGCGGTCTGGGGGCCAGCTCGGGGGGCCTCACACCTGCACGTGCAGAGATGACTTGGAGTGAGCCAACGTGTGGTTCTGGAGTGTAGACTCTGATTGGACTCGCAGTCAGGGTGGCTTCAGGGGGAAGGTGTCCTGGGTGGTGAGGCAGGGTCTGAATGCAGGATAGGATATGGCACGGCAGGGAGGGTGGCCCTGTCCTGGGACAGTGGCAGAACTGTCTGACTTGACAGGCTGGGGCTACTGGGGCTGAGGGCAGACTGAGATAGAGTTGGAAAGTGGGTTGGACCCTAAGAGGAGCCAGGGTGCGATGCTGCTGCTTCTGCCTGTGTGCCTGCCATGCTGTGGGAGCCTGGCACTGACATTGCTGCAGGAGCCTGGCACTGACATTGCTGCGGGAGCCTGGCGCTGACATCGCTGTGCCCGGCTTTTCTCTGTAGCCCGCTGCTTCTCCTTCTGCCCAGCTGCGAGGGTCCTGTTACCGTGGTCCACCGCTGCAGGACTGCTTGGTGCTGTGCTGGGCGGCCCCCCCCACACCCCTGACACCCCATCCCTTGCACAGCACTTCCGGAGCCCCTTCCCCATGCCATGGTAGGGTGGAGCAGGGTCCCTTTCATATCCCAGAGCAGCAGTCTGTGCAGTTTGGAAAGATCCATACTGTCTGCAAGTCTTGGCAAGAACAGGCCTTCCTCAAGAGACAGCTGCTGTGGAATCCGTGCCCCTGGACCTTGCGAGGAAGCCCAGAGGTGAGAAGAAGCCAGCAGTCGCCGGAACAACGTTCCCCGTTCAGCTTCAGTAGAATTTCCAATTAACGGAGAGGGTCTGATTTAGGGAGCAGGGACAGGAGCTGGCCCCACCTCAGTGGGGGTAGAAGTTGCTTCTTTCCCTCTAGATGGCCCAATAAAACCAAGCCTCAGAACCCGATGAACCGAAGCTAGGATTTTAACTTCAGAACTTTTTCAGAAAGAAACTTTTTTTAATAACAATAACCAAATAAGATAACTTAATCCAACATATGAAAATCTGAAATGATTGCCTTTCTTCCCAAACCAGCCCTTCCCATCTCCCTTCCCCCCCAAAAGGGACTAGAACCCTATGTTCAAATTGCCAGCCACCTTTGAGCACCAAGCTGTAACGACCCGCTCTCCACCGCAGCCCCCATCTCCCTTGTACTTTGTTGGAGAACCCCAAAGCCCAGCCCAGCCAGGGCTCACAGCTGCCAGACCTCTGTTTTTCTCTGTAACTGTTTTGGTAAGCACTAGCAATAATTCTCTAATATCATCCAATATCCGGTTGGGAGCTCATCTCTCCAGTTGTGTTCTAGATGTGTGTTTTGATTTGTTCTGTTTGTAGCACCCAGAAGGATTGATAAGCTCAAGAACCTTTGCACTCTGTGGGGTCGTCTTCTGTGTCTGCCTGTCCCTCTCTCCCCTGTCCTCTTCTCCTCCTCTCCCTCCATCCCTGTGATTTTTTTTTTTAAAGAGAGAAAGACAGTGAGAGAGACGGAGAGAATCAATTTTTATTGAGTTTTTCACATGGCTTTCGTTGCTCCAACATTTAGTTGTGTACATGGGTGTTGGGGTTTGAACCCATGTACTTGTGAATGCCAGGCAAGCACCATAACCGCTGAGCCACTGCTCCAGCCCCCATCCCTATGATTTTTGCGGGGAGGGCCTGGATTTGTTCTGTAGATTTTCCAGACTCTGGACCTTGCAGACTGATCTCCCACAGAACCCCTGATCCTGCCCATCTGTCCCCTGAAACTCCTGGTGCTGGGTGAGTAGATCCAGGGGTCTGCAGAGGTTCGGTGTGAATGTGCTAGCATGTGAAACTCCTTCCAGGTGCAGTTGTCTTCTGTCAGTGGGCTCCTGGTGTCTGGCTGTCCTTCTGTGATGTGGTCAGTCGTGATGGGCTGGGAAATTCATAACCTAGCTCTGTCATTAGCTCCCTACTACGTAGCAGGGACACATCTGTAAAGAGAAGCTCCCCATCAGCTATCTGATCACCCTGACGCCTGTGTTAAATAGGATGAGACCGTCTGAGAATGAGAAGTCTTCCTGCCACTCTTCAGAGGTGGCCAGTGAGACTTTATGTCATCATGAACTGAAGAAGTGAGATGACTCTGATGCGTAGTTGGGTCCTCAAGCCCCATCCCAAGGTCTGGGCACAGGTGAACTCTAGGAGAATCCTGTTTCCCCACTTGGGAGCCTGTGTGCTCTCCCTCACCCCTGCCCCACAGCCTCCCCTGTCCCCTGACTTTCCCCTATGCCTCTCAGCTTGCTCCTATCCCTTGTCCTCCTCTACCCACCTGTGGCTTCTTGACAAGCCTGCCACCCTCTGCAGAACCTACCTGCAGACCCATGCTACACCTTTGGGACCCTTTTGGAGGTTCAGGATCCTCACCTAATGGTGTCTTGCACCCCTCAGCTGCTCCTCTGTATGGCTCTTCCTCACCCAGTCTTGGCCATAGCTCTCTCCCAGGCCTTGGCCTTGGTGTCTCCAGACACCACGTGGTATCACAGCCATGGCCATCCCCTTGTCTCCAGCCCAGGCTGATGTGTCCAGCTGCTCAAAAGGCCCCTTATGAGGCTCTCAAACTCCCAGCACCTGATCTTTAACTGCGTATTTCTCCCTCCACCCCCAGATCTGTTCCTTGCTGGTATTTTTCTGTCTTGCTGTTTTGACTGTCTACCCATCACCCTGAGGCGGTCTCCCTTCCTGATCGTACCTCTTAACCAGAAGTACTTCCTGCCACTCAGAGCCCTGCAGCTGCCTGTGCCCCCACTAAGAGGGTGTCTGATTTGCCTGATAGTTGTGTGTAGGCGAGTGAAATTCCCACAGGCGTTAAGGCTGTGTAAGCCCTGGCCCTCCTAACCCAGCACTGAGTGTACAGGGGTCCTTCCTCTGCTGTCCCAGCATTCCACACACCTTCTGAGTGCTGTGGCTGTACCAGGGACCACCACCGCATGTGGCATATGTGCTGCATGGTGTGTGGTCCTGTAAGCGTTTGCTGAATGGATGAATGCTATTTTAGAAAGCTCAGATCTGAACAGAAGATGGTCTTTCGTTTGTTTGGTCTCTTACCCTGCTAGCAGAATGGAGAGTTCCAAATATCTAGACAATCCTGGCTGCTTGCGTGACAGGCCAAAGAAAGAGATGACCTAAGGTCTGCCCCTAAAATTGTCCTCAAAATGTGCATTTTGTAACCATAGACACCCAAACTAACCAAAGTGCAATCCTGCTCTGGTGTAGCTTTATTCGGGGACCAGCAATGTGGTAGACTTTGTGCTCTGTAACCGGTCAAGTTTCCTAGTCTAGCAACCCTTGAGGGGCCAGCCTTGGCTGACCAATGAAAGACTGGTCCATGCCCAGCCAGAGGAAATGTGAAATGCTTCCCACTGAGCCCTAAAGAAGGGAGGGGGGAGAGCTGTGTGCACGAGTGAGTGTGTGCATGAGGGGTGAGTGTGCAGGAGTGTGTGTAGCCTCAGGTGCCTGATTAGTCCTAGCTGAGCAGGTCCCCACTTTGTAGCAACGGCTCCTTGCATGTTAGGTTTCGTAGAGCTGCTGGGAGACACATTTCCTGTAGCTGTGTTGTAATAGACAGGGTTAGGAAGGGTAATATTTTCTGCAGATACTGTGACAGGCACTGTTATGAACGGTGATGTCTTCTGTGGACATGCTGTGACAGACAGTATCAGGACTGGTGAGGTTTCCCGTGGACACTGACAGTGTCGTGAGTGGTGACATTTCCTGTGGGCACTGTGACAGACAGCATTATGAATGGTGATGATTCCTGTGTACACACTGTGACAGTGTCAGGAATAATGATGTTTCCTGTGAATGCTGTGACAGTGTCAAGAGTGGTGATGATTCCTGTGGACACTGACGGAGCGTCAGGAGTGGTGATGTTTCCTGTAGGTGCTATGAGAGACAGCTTTATGAAAAGTGATGTTTCCTTTGGACACTAAAAAAGACAGCATCAGGAATGGTGATGCTTCCTGTGGACACCATGACAGACAGCATCAGGATTGGTGATGCTTCCTGTGGACACCATGACAGACAGCATCAGGAATGGTGATGCTTCTGTGGACACCATGACAGACAGCATCAGGAATGGTGATGCTTCCTGTGGACACCATGACAGACAGCATCAGGGATGGTGATGCTTCCTGTGGACACCATGACAGACAGCATCAGGATTGGTGATGCTTCCTGTGGACGCCATGACAGACAGCATCAGGATTGATGATGCGTCCTGTGGATGCCATGACAGACAGCATCAAGAATGGTGACATTTCCCATGAATGCTGTGACAGACTGTGGCAGAAGTGGTGATGCTTCCTGTGGACATTGATCAAAAGGTCATAAATGGTGATGTTTCCTGCGGACACTGTGACAGTGTTAGGAACAGTGACGCTTCCCGTGGGTGCTGTGACAGACAGCATCATGAATGGCGGTGTACCCTGTGGACACTGTGACAGCCAGCAAAGGGGCCATAGTTTAAACCACAGCGCGGAGTGTTAGGTCCTGAGTTCCATTGCTGGAGTCTCTGTGGCTTTAGACACATGCTCAGCTCCTTGTTTCTTGCCTTTCTTGTTTATGAAGTGAGGCTCATAGTACTGGTGTCTCCCTCAAGGGATGGTTCTGCGTGGCACCTGGCACATAGTAACTGCTCGGTAGGTCTTGTTTAGCTGACGATCTGCAGCAGCTCCTGGGGGTGGGATGAGCTGGGACGGGAGCTGCCTTTGCTTCTCATGCCTGTTTCTCCTTTGCGTCTATCAAAACCCACCTAGGAAGGCTTCATGGGAATGCAGTGCTCAGAGAGGGCAGGTGATTTATCCAGCCACACAGACAGGTGGTGCTGCTGCTGGGGTCTTGAACTCAGATGGAGCTTGTTTTTCCTTTCGTTTGGTTGGTTTCCCCGCTCTTGTGGCATTTTTCTAGTAAGAAGGAGCTAGACTTATCAGTTCTTAAAAGGGTCATCGGATTTGGAGAGTGGAGATCAAGTAGTCTGCTCTTCTCTGGGGTCGTAGAAATGAGTGTTACAAGAACAATTATTTATGTGATAATTTTTAATCAACATGTAGATTATAATCACCTTGGTTTCCTGCTGGATTTTCAAATAGATTGGGAGAAATTAACCCATAAGCCCCAGTGTGTTTGGGATCGTTGGCACCTTGGGGTTCCTTGGGGTTCCTTAACTGACTGGCAGGCTTGGGCTTCTTGGATTCCGCCCATCCATGTTCTACTTGTGTGACCTGGGAGCCAGCTCCGTCCTTCACATTCCTTGTTGAGAGGTGGGCGTGATGGCAGCTGCCTCTGCCCTTCATCTGTGAGCTCCCAGAGCCCACCTTGGCCAGGCAAGATCTCTCAGCCCTAGACCTCTGATATCCCTCTGGCCGGTGTGATCACTGTGGCCATTTAGACTCTTCTAGCTGTGCCAGTGGAAAGGTGATGGGGGCCTGGGGCAGGGTCTTCCTGTTGGTTACCGCTCCTCCCTACATAGTGAGGTCAGCGTCTGCATGCTCATTGCTAAATTCTGCTTTATCTTGGTCAAGGCCAATAGCAGAGGCTGCCTGCACTGTGTCCAGCTGTTCTGCTGAGCGGTGGGTATTGACAGAGCTCCCCTGCCCCCTTTTCCAACTTGAAAAAAGAAAAGAAAATCCCTGCAAAACGGGGTTGATTGACATGTGAAAAGATCCAAGATGGTATTTAAAACAAGGTGAGGAGGAGGGTGGGCATCTCTGGCTGGCCTGGGGACCTTGCTGGGTCAGGTCGTAGTGGGCTGTCACTGGCAGCACGCTCCCACCTGGCTGCGTTTGGTGGGGTGGGGGAGCTGGGGGCTGGTCTCACTGCCCGCCCCCCACCGCCCCTTTTGTTTGCTGTCTTCGTTTCTCCAGGATGGTTTTTGATCAATTAGAATCGTGCAGGGTCTTGAGCAGTAATTCTGCCTTTTCAAATAAACAAAGGCAGAGAACAAATGGGAGGGAAAGTTTTAATAAACCTTCGGCATCATTTCCTCCTGCTGTGACACTAAATTTACTCAGATAAAAACAACCTCTTAGATTTACATTTTGATTCTGTTGCTGCTTTCATGTGTGTGGGGCTGTCCCAGTTTGGATGAAATTTATCCACTTCTTTAAATATTTAGTAGTCTAGCGTGGATGTTAATGAAAGTCTGGTGGTGCTATTTTGAGAATTGCAACAATGATAGTAATTTTCAGTATCAGATTCCTGCTTCGCAAAGGGAAAGAGGGATGGGAGGAGGAGGAGGGAGAAATGGTTTCAGTTCTAATAGAGTTTGCCATCCGCTGGGCCGTGCCAGACAGATGGGTCATGAATACTGTCTAGACGCTCTCTGCCTGAGCGAAGCCCTGGTCTCTAAGGACACGCAATGAGACGCCGGCTTAAGTGACTGGGGGAAGTCAGGGCTAGCTCTCCTGTAATCAATGCCGATCCTGCTTCCTGGGGGAGCTGGGGGCTGGCAGGGACAATGTGCGGGGAGGGGTGTTAGGAGACAGAGCCTCTGTTGCTGGTCAATTTTAGTGCAAACTTGATAATTATTAGGCATTAGGGAGGGCGTGAAGGGACAGTGGTGGTATGATAACGCTATTGATTTAAACTGCTGCTGCACAGAATGCAGAATGATATGACTCAGCCCTAGTCCTCAAAGGCCAGGGGAGAGCGGTGGTGAAAAGCAGGACGTCATTAGTGTCATTTATAAACCCAGAGCGCAGGCTGTCAGGTGACCTGTGTTAATTGTGTGCTTGAAGAACCCGGGATGGCGATGGTCCTGACTGTTCATTTCCTAGGGTTGAGCCTTGTAATTTGGAAGGGTTTAGAGTCTCACTTGGCTTGCTTTCTCTTCTTATGAATCTCTGACAGCTTTCCAAAGCCGGCTCCCAGGGTTGGGCAGCTGTACCCCTGGTGCTGTGGGAAATTAAATAGAAAATCTCATAAGCACCCTGCTCAACTGTACGTGGATAATCAGGATAGGTGTTTCAGTCATTGTTTCGTGGGTGTCAGGAGTGGAATTTACCAGGTGCCAGAAGTGAGCCTCTGTTCACAGTCTCTGTCAGTGTGGATGTGGTGTGGTTGGATATCACATTCAGGATGAGGCCAGGCGAGGAGATGGGCATGACTCAGCTTGCCTGCCCCTACGTGGGAAGCTGCCTTGTTGCTTGGCTTGGTGGTCATTGGTCATACGTTTGCTGTAGACTTGAAAGGGACCATCTTTGGGTGGTCACAGAATTGAAGCTGAAGATCAAAGCTATCATGCAATGTGTCAGGGAATGCAGAGGCAGAGGGGACCACGAGAGCAGGGCTTCCCCAGACCCACCCAGGCTGGCAGCTTTGAGTTATATCTCCATGGAGACATAGCATAGGGTGTGGGGATGCCAACAGCCTGAATGTGGTAGTCACCATATTTTCAAGCCTTCTCCTGTCCTGAGAGCTGAGTGCAGAGGGGAAGGATGGGTTTTGCCTCTTCCTTCCCTAAAGAAAAGAAAAATCTATCTATCTATATCTGTATATATATCATCCATCTATCTACCTATCTATCTATCTATTTATCTATCTATCTAATCTATCTATGTCTCCTTCAAATAGACAGCTGCTGGAGAGGAGCCCAGCATGACATTTCAGGAGCTCGCAGTTCCAGCAGTGAACATGCCTGTCCTTCCAGGTGGCTGCTCTCTGAAGTGCCACTGTGATTGTCTAGAAGGAACAGCAGTCCTTCTGAGTGGCTGCTTCTTTAAATCCTCTCTTGCTGTCACAGCTGCAATCAGCTCAGGGCACCCTTGAGGTGGCTGTCCAATGGAATGATCCTGGCAGTGGGGGGTGCATGGGACAGAGGCCACACTAACCCACCTGGGCTCCAGGGGAGCCACTGCTCCCCAAGGACTGAGCACCTCTTGGCTCTGTCCACCCATGGTGAGAGGAACATGGGTTCATCTGCCTCTTTCGAAGACTCCAGAGGTTTACTGCAGTGACGCCCAGGTTGCTTGTGTGCCTTGGCTGGGAGAATATTGCATTGTGCCCCTTCTTTGAGAGACAGTACCGGCTCTAACATGATCATGTTAGGGGCATCTGCCATGTGCCGTGGCTGGCTCCATGTTGGGTCCTACTTCTTTCTCTTTACTATTATTTATTTTATTCTAAAAATTGGGAGCAGGGGCTGGAGCAGTGGCTCTGTGGTTACAGCGCTTGCCCGGCATGCGCAAGTACACGGGTTCACACCCCAGCACCCATGTACACAACTAAATGTCAGAGCAGTGAAAGTTATGTGGAAAAACTCAACAAAATTTGATAAATTGACATTCTCTCTCTCTCTTCGTCTTTCTCTCTCTCTCATTGTCCTTCTCTCTCTCTCTCAAAAAGAAAAAAAATTAGGAGCAAAGGAACTGAGTTCGACCTCCGACCCTTTCTTCCCTCCTCTTTGGGGATGATGTGGATGGTTCCTGGTCAGGGGTGGAAGTGCAGCGGGGCCTCTCACCAGCAGCCTGTGTGATGTCTGCTTTTCAGCAGGTGGCAGGTTCAAGTTCAGTAGCATCTCTCCCTGTCGTGGGCACGATGCTGGGCCAGTGGAGGAAGACAGTTTACCTGCCAGCCAGCGCTTGATGTGCAGGTGTGACTGCCTACACATACTTTTCCACAGAAAGTCACCAACCACCGAGAATGTGCCCCTCGGAGGGACCCTCCCCCTTCCTTAGAAGATGGGAGTGCTCTGTGCGGTTTCCCCGTAGAGAGAGGTTGCACGCAAAATTGTAAATGCCAGTCTGACCTCAGAAGACCAAGAGTCTCCACCCCTTCGGATTTGTTAGTGCATCCTGCTAACCCCACTGTGGGGGGCCAGTGGCTACCTGCCTTCCAGCCTTTTCCATCCAACACTAAGATGTGGCACCTGAGAAGCTCCACCCAGGTGTGCCTAGCCCTATGTGCCATGCAGGACAGAGGGGAAGTCTCCGGGAGCCTGAGTACCTAAGAGGGCCATCATACTGGATGGTGGGGGTGTCTGCAGGATCCTGCTCTCCTGGGCAGCCCGGCAGGAGTGTTGGGGAAATGGGAGAGCAGAGGTGCTACAAGGAAACTGTCACAGTGAGCCAGCCTGCTTGGAGGTGAACATTGGCTTTGAGGAGCCTCATTATAAAAGTGGATCCGATTGAGGAAGGCCAGTGTGTTAGGCAGAGCGTTTGGAACTTTTTGAACAAGAAGGTGTTTCCAGAACACAAATAGTCGTATACTGGAAGATTCTAGCAGGGACCTGGGTGAGTGCTGTGCTTCATAGACAAGGAAACAGAAACCCAGAGAGCTGAAGTAACTTTTTCAAGGGCACAGAACACAGTTTTTGGCAGAGACTCCAGTAGGTACATTTCTTAGTTCAGCTATAGCAAAATGCCACAGGCTGGGTGGCTTATAAACCACAGAAATTTCTTTCTTACAGACCTGGGGCTGGAAATCCAAGATCAAGGTGCTGCCAGATTCAGCCTCTGGTGAGGACACACTCTAAAGCTCACAGCTAGCACCCCTTGCTGTGTCCTCACATGGTGGCAGGGTCAAGGGACCCTGTGGGGTCTTTTATAGGGACACTATCTCATTCATGAGCTCTGCATTCATGACCTGATCATTTCCTAGTTTAGGATTGTGACATGAATTTTGGAGGGACATACACATTCAGACAGTCATGACATTTCGTAGGCCAGTTCTCTTTCCATTGTTAAAGTTCCCCATAATATTTTGTCAAATCAGGCAGTGACAGGGAGAGACAAGGACTAGAGAGGGAGTCATCTGTAGAGCAGGTGACCTCTAGTAAGCATGGCATGTGCCCCTGAGGGCAGGGACAGAGACATAGCTAGAAGGTAACCCAAGGGTGCAGCCCCCAGCACATTTGGCAGAGTGGCCCCTTTCCAATAGGGCCTGAAAACAGTCCTATTGCCAAATTGAATAAGAAAGTGTTTGGAGGAATCCGTGTAAAAGCCACGTCAGGAGATGAATTGAGTCAGTCAGAGTGTGCCCTGGCTCGGAGGGGGTCCCCACTGTGGCTCATGGGCCACCTGACACTACTGAATTCCCAGGCCCCAGTATGGCACCTGCCATCATGGTGAAGGCTCTGGGTGTGTGGAGGAAGGAAGAGAAGGAGGGAGGGGGGATCGGTGTGCAGTTATTCCAGGGAGAGGGAAGACTTAGGGTGGTGGCTGCCACTAGAGGAGGAGACTGAGGAGCGTAAGGGGTGAGATCAACAGCACAGAGAGGGAAAAGCCTCCTTCTCAGACCCCTGGGCAGGAGCTCCGTGGAGAGCAGGCGGAGCCCCTGAGCTGAAGAGGGGAGAGGAGGCCTGCCCAGTGGGGAAAAGCAGCTGGGGTCTTCCGGCGTGCACCAGCCTGGGGCTCAGGAGTTGAAAAGGTGCCGATGCTGGAGGAGTCCAGTCATAGAGGCAACATTTTGGTTGTATTTTGGAATTTTCCAAAGAGCTTTTCACATGTCCGAGCTTCTGCCTCAACAGCTCCACCGGGTTGAGTATTACTAAATGCATGGCTTGAATTGTCTCATTTAAATGTTGTGACAGCTGGATGTGATAGGGACGCATAGTATCCCCATTACCTTTAAGGAAGTCAGCAGCAACGAATGCAGTCAGGGCCTGAGGCCACGAGAGGCTGCCACCCCCGAGAACCTCCAGGGAAGGCCATGCGCTGTGCAAATCAGGACACTTAGGAATTGTCTCCGTGTCATATGGGAACTTGGGACGGAAGGTTCAGAAGGGGCAGGCCTCTGAACTCTATTTTTCTTGGAATCCCAGCACTGAAATTGGGTGTATGTGTTCCTTGTATCACAAGAATAAGTTAAAATAAAGACTCACAGCTCTGCGGCTATCTGTCTGCGGTGACCTCGGTTCATTAACACCTTGGGCCAGGGTTTTCTCAGTCTGCTGGCAAGGAGAGCAGTTTTGATCCCCAGATTCCCTTGAGACTCCAGAAAGCATTCTGAACCAGTGATTTTACTTCTGTTATTAACTTTAATGAGATAAATATTGAATGCAACACTTCGCCAAGAGAGGTGTTTCTTTGTACATAATGTGATTATTTGAAGGATTTTCATGAGAAGTGTTCACCAGGGCACCGGCTACCTCCAGGGTCTGCTAAACCCAGGGCCTCGCTGCATGGCGGCTGTCCATTCTTTACAGCTTGCCCATGTTCCATCTGCCTTTCCCGCTGACAACCCTTCTCATTACCTTTCAACCCTGTCCCCAATATTGCCGTGTAATCTGTTCGCGGGGGACAATAATGACGCAACGTGTGAATCTGGAGTCTGGCACCTCGTAGAACCTTGATGGGAATAGAAAGCTGTGATCACAGCATTAAAATATGCTAACAGGCTGCAGGAGCTAACGGGCACCACGTCTACACTGCAGATGTTCATTCTGGGGCTGCTGCGGAGGGCTGGGACGGAACGGAGGCCGGCTGCTCTCACCTGGGGCACCGTGGCTGGTTTTCATTCAATGTAGTGTTGTTCTCCAGAGAAGATCCTACTTTCTTTCTAAAGTTGGTGAGCCACCTTCCAGGGCTGTGATGCTGAGAGGGCCTCCCACCCCTGAGAGCCCAGTGTCCACGTGGAGGAGAAATGTTAGCACCAACGACAGAGTGCGGTTGTTTGATTAAAAGAAGTTAGATCTTATTTAGTCTGAGGTTAGCATTTATCTAGATGGAGTTTCCAAGCAATAGAAAGAGATTTTCGATATGTTGTATAGATGTGTAAAAGAATTCCGGTAGACCAAATTGAAAGGAATTATTTAAATACATTGCATTAAATTACAAATTGTAAGGAATTTTGAATTTCTGGCCTACGGTTGTGCCCTGCGGGGGCTTCCTGGCCCTGTTGACAAGCCACGCCATCCTTGTGATATTCTTCGGTCATGTCAGTAGCAAGGCACCCCACCCCTTCTTCACTTGCCCTTCCTTTGCAGAAATCAATCAGATGAAACCCATACTCAGAGTGAGCAGCCAGCCGGATGCTGCCTGCCGCTCCGGGACTGGTGGCATGTGTCCGCATTGAAGGATGACCATGCAGAAAGGGTGGTAGCAGAATGTGTCTGGCCCAGGCTGGGAGTTCACTGAAGCCATGGGTCTGGGAGCTGACACAGGTGCGGAGGGCAAGTGCCTCGGTCCATCTGGAAGGTGCCGGGCTGCAGGGAGATGCTGTGTTCCTGCGACAGATGGTGTTGTCCGACCTTTGGACATCATGTGCCCCTGAGCCCACAGGCGCAGTCTCTGGTCATGGGATGTGTTCTGGGCTGGATCGCTGCAGCAGGAGTGGGGTCCACGTGGAGCCTGGAAGGTGCCTAGTGCTGAGTGGACGAACACAGTCTCTGTACTAGGCAAGGTGGAAGTGCAGTGGGCTAGAGCTGGAACACCTGCGTGCAGGTGAGCTGGGACCCTAGCAAGAAGTAGGTGCTGGTGGGAGGGGTTGGGAGAACCTCTGCAGAGGGGTAAGGATGCTACTGCACACCCTGGCACCAGGACCAAGGGTTTCTCCAGGCTTGTCAACAGGCAGGCACTGGGGTCTCCAAGCAAACATTGGAGACCTGAAAATAAACTGTCCTGTCCCCAAGACAGAAAGAGAAAACTATCAAATTGAAATGGACACATTTAATTAAATGTTGATTAAATATAATGGCCGTCATCTAGTCAGCTCCAATTCGATGTGTCACAGGGGATGCGGTGCTTTTTACTGGATGTGACAGGACATTTGCAAGGTTCCTGAGGGTCCTGAGATGGCCCTGGCAGCTGCGGTGAGAAGGGGGCTGGAGCTGCAGTGGCACCTGTCCTGAGAGGGTGGCTGGAGGAGCACCAGGGGTATCACCATGTCAATGGCTCAGTCAGTTTTCTGAGGGTGTCCCTTCCCCATTTGCTCTGGAGGAGTAGGCTTGGTTCCTTTGTGACACATGTTGAAGGCAGGAGGATAGAGTTGGGGGCAGTACCACTCCTCACCTGTGGCTGCAGCAGAGCATGCATCAGGCTCCTTCTTCCCTGTGCAGCCCCCATGGAAGGTACCCGGAGCTTGGGTGCCCTCTGCTGTGCTTGCACTCAGCCCCACCCCGGATGGCTTTTCTGGTGGTTTAAAGAACCACTGAACAACTGTTGGTGGTGCTGAGATGAATGGGTGCTGGATCAAGGTACGTGCTTTTAAGATCAAGAAGAAAGAAAGCATATTTTGAAATGAGCCTAATTGTCAGCCTGTTGTTTGTTCAGAGCCCCAGGTTGCATTGTGTGAGGGTGTTTGCAGGCTACCTGGTCCACTTCCTGCTCCTTTCCTGACTCCTTGGTAGCTGTGGGTGCGGCGCCGGGGCCTCTTAGGTTCTCCATGGGTCAGGTTCCTTTCCATTTTTTCTCCTCTGTGGTCATGTGTCCCTCTGTGCATTCCTCCCAGCACAAAGCCTGCTGCATAGCAGACACTCAGTGTGTGATGATTTTGGTGTGTGTGTGTGTGTGTGTATGCGCATATGTACACAGTTACACGTTGCTTAGTGATAGGTCCTGTTCTATGGAATGGGCCACCAGGTCTTGTCATCACGTGGACTTTGTGGAGAGTGCTTATGTTGACCTAGATGGTGCTTGCGCGCACCTCGGCTGTGTGGTGCGTACCTCCTATGTGCCATCTATCCACCAAAATGTCGTCACTGGGCGCGTGACTGTATGTACAAACTGGTTATATGCAAGTGCATTTATTGTAATGTTACTCTCTGAAAGTATTCCACACAGATGGGGAAACAGTAGTGTATTTGTAGACCTAAGGCAAATTGTGCTATCGTTGTAGGTCTGGATCCTAGTCTCAAGTTAACATGTCCTGAGAAGCTGTAGGTCAGCTGAACTGTGACTTGTGTGGCTTCTTTAAATTCTGTGACTGACAGCACTGTCTTAAGTTGCTTCCACTTCTCTTTGCCTTCTTGCTCATCTCCTGAAACCCACATCCCTCTGTCTGTCCCGGTCCAGCATGCTACCCCCTGCACGTGCTTCCGCAGAGCCCTCTGATGTCTCCCAGAGGCCTCCCTTCCTTGGGCAGGGTACTTATTCAAGGTTCATCCCTCCCACCCTGTCTGGTGTTGAGGCAGAAGCCATACCCTGGAGCCTTCTGTCCTCACAGCGTCATGAACATGACCGAGGCTCAGTCCGTGCTTGTCAATTGAGCAGATTTTGGAGGACAGCATCCATCACTGTGCATCTGTCATTGGTGCCTGTTGTAATGGTTCCTATGCTTTTCCTAGTGGCGAGAGTGGCAGATCCTCTCATTCTTTAAGAGTGTAGTAATGGCAGGGCTCCCAACCAGACGGAGCTGAGGGTAGACAGAATGTGAAGGTCTAGGGCACAGGAAGCAGGAGGGAGGAGCCTGGTGGCTGATTCTAAGGCAGGAACAGCAGAGCAGAGCTACGCACTTATGCTGACTCTGCCGCATGAGGGATTCAAAGTGCCATTCATGCAAAATAGATTTAGCATCTAAGAAGGGAAGCGGCACATTACTTTAAAAGTGCTGTTGATGGGCACGTGAGATGCCAGGCTGCACTTCACCGCTGTGGCCAAGGAAGGAGAAGTCGTTCTGTGACCTGTCATTTATTACAGCCTCATCCTGGGCTTCTCAACCAGATGTGTGAGCAGGGGCCCCGCAGAAGCGTGTGCCTGGGTGAAGTTCAGGCAAAGTCCAGGCGAGCAGCCCTGCACGCATTTTAAAACAGACACTGCATTGTTTTGTTTTGGTTTTATTCAGTTGCTTATACGATGTTTTGTATCTTTTATGGCCCAAAGATGTCCATGCCTTAATCCTCAGTCCTATAACAATGTCATCTCACCTAACCAAAGGGATTTCAGGAATGATGAAGGTTAAGGAGCTCAAGTTTGCAGAAGTTACACTGAACTGTCTGGGCAGGCCCCCACACATGAGTCCTCAGAAGGGGAGAGACTTCCGCTGTTGTCAGAGGGAGGTGTGGCAACGGAGAAAGGTCCCAGGGATGTGATGTGGAAAGGACCCATCATTGGTGGCTTTGAAGATGGAGGAGGAACAGAAGGCATGGAATGTAGGTGGCATCTAGCAGATGGGATGGCAGAGCTCTGGGAAGGAGCCCGGCTGGCCAGCTCCTGCAGAGGAGCCCAGGGAGGCTCATCTTGGACCTCTGATCTGCAGAACTGTGAGCTATTACATTGGTGTTTTCAGCCCCCTGAGTTTGTGGTCGCTTGTTCTAGCAGCAGCAGGAAACTGATCTTGCATATGGAAAGATCATTTTTAAATAAAGAAGAAACCACCTCCGGTTCTGCATGTGCTCAGATGGTGTTCACACTTTGTGAGTGATGTTTATAGAGTGTTCACACTAGCTGCAAACCTCCCGGTGTTAGAGGTGAATAAATTCAGGGTAAATATCCTCTGAGCTTCCATCTTAAGTCACATACTAGATGCACCTCTGTCACATGCGTGTCACTCAGCAAGTGACAGGGCTGGATCTCCAGCCACTGCCTCCTGGGTCACCATCCACAGGCAGTGTCACTTCCCTGCATGATGTCCCAGGGTCCCAGCTGAAGGGGACTACAAAGGGGAGGTGCTTTGCAGAGAATGCAGTGCACTGGAAAGATAGTATATTTGAGAATGTTTTTGTTCTAAGTTGATGGTTTCAGAGCAGTCCATTAGAGGGGATCCGTATCATGTGACCAATGCCATATGTGTCCCCTGCTTTATTTTTTTAAGATTTGCTACTTGATTTGGAGCTTAGTATAAAAAGAAAGAATGTGTGTGTCTTATGAGAAGATGCTGCTTTCGAGAGGGAACAAAACAGGAGACTTGGTGATGAGAGTATTTAAAGCAGAGAATTCATGGCCTCTGCTGTTTTAGAACATGGGCCCCTTTTTAACAAAAGACTTTGGGGGTAATCCCCATTATATGTGTACTTAGTTATTTCAAAGTTATGTATGTGTCCTATTATATAAACTTTGTACAAAAGTATAGGTTTTGCCCGAATGAGACAAAAATGAAGTCATTCTTGGCTTTCCTCCTGTGCTAACTGCACTGGGGGTGCCCGATCCTAGCCAACGGCCTTATCTAGAGAAGCATGGGTCAGTCTGCCTCCCTGTGCCCAAGATCCTCACTTGGTGTCCTCATCCCTCATAGTGAGAGACAGAGCACCTGCATCTTCTAGAGTGGCCTGGGTTGATTGTCCCCAAGAGTTCTGTGGGAGCGGAGGCTGACCTATCCCCACCGTTTGCTGCTGTGCAGACACCAATCAAGAGCTGGTGTGAACGTGTTCCTACCCCTCAGACAATGGGGAGGTCAGAGGCAGCGAGCTCTCAGGCTGGGCACTGAGAGTCTGGACTCAGCCTCAAGGAATCCATGGGAGAGTTGTGGGGGACACCAAGAAGGAGCAGGGGGACATTATGAACAAGAGCAGAGAAGAGCCAGGAAGACCTGAGAAGCTGCGGCACTGTGGCGATGGAAGGGGAGCAGAAGACTCTTGTAGGAAGGAAATGGCACCGAAGAAGTCATCAGGGGGTGCTGGAGTGGTGGCTCAGCGGTTACGGCTCTTGCCTGGCATGAGCAGGTACACAAGTTTGAACCCTAGCACCACGTACACAACTAAGTGTCAGAGCAATGAAAGCCATGTGAAAAACTCAATAAAAATTGATTCTCTCTGTCTCTCTCAGTCTCACTGTCCTTCTCTCTTTAAAAAAAAAAAAAGTCATTAGGGTCAACTGCTTGGCTAGGTTAATGTGATGGAGCTTCATTCTTCAGAAACCATGGATTTTTGTGAGGAGTACCCTGGCGCAGTACTCTAGGATGGTCACCACAGCCATCCTTCCCAAAGAAAGTAGATGACTTGTCAACTGTGGTCGCACAGGACACAAGGTTGCCCCTAATGGGGTCAAATGTGAGGCTGGTACAGGGTAGTAGGACCAGGAAGGAAGGGCTGGTGAATGAGACACTGTCAAAACTTGAACACAGGGGTTGGAGCATTGACTCAGCAATTATGTAGCTTGCCTGGCATGCACAAGGATGTGGGTTTGAACCCCAGCACCACGTACACAACAAAGTGTCGGAGCAACAAAAGCCATGTGAAAAACTCAATAAAATTGATTCTCTCTTTTTCTCTCTCTCACTGTACCTCTCTCTTTAAAGAAAAAAAAAATCTTGAACACAGACCGGAGGACTGGTGAACTGTGGAGCTACGGTGGGGTGGCCAGGATGAGTGTCCAGGTGTCAAGCCTGTCCAACAGTGATGTGACTCCCCATGTGGTGCAGTCGGGAAGGGGTCAGCTTTCTGGTGAAGATGCCAAGTTTGATGTAAGATAAGATGAATTTTAGCTCTGACTCTGGGAGTCAGTGGCGCTGAGTTTAGTGATTATGAAGAAAGAAATCTGGGAGCTGCATAATTAGGGTTTGTCTCCTTCACTAAACCACTGCAACATTCTTCCATGCTCAAGCTTTGAAAAGTGCCTCAAGAAAGGAACCTGTCAACACAGCAGAGAGATGGCCAGAAGGGCAGGGCAGGGACAGTAAAGACAGCCCAGAAGCGCAGAGCTCCCAAGCCAAGCTTTCCTGTGAAGCAGGAGCCAGAGGTATTTGGCCTGTGGTGCAGAGCGGTTTGCTGCCTGAACTTCATGATAGTGCCCCAAAGGAGGTGGTTGCTGGACCAGCCTTCCCTGGGCTCTGAAGGGAGAGCTCACAGGTGAGGCCAGACCCCCAGTGGCTGTCTTTAGGGGGCCCAGCGGTTCTCCTCTTGGTGGCTGCTCTAGACTCCATAACCAAGAATCTCTCTGAAACAGCAAGCAGTCTTCCAGATTCAGGCATGACGCATGTGTGTGCTCAGGGACAGGCTGCTGAGGAGCAGAGCCTCCCGGGGCCACGTCACCGTGAACACTCAGGTTGACCTTGAGTCCTCTGTCCCATAAGTGTCCCAAAGGGAGTGGGGTTCATTCCTTCTGCTGCCTGTTGACATTGTAGCTCCATTCCATTATTTTTTTTTATGGTTAAACAGGCTTAAAAAACAGTTATTAGCACATATTCTCATCTCTCAGCTTGTCACCTTTTTGAGACGGTGACGAATGCTTCGTGCCTTCTGGTGGCTTTGATTCATGTCCTCTAGTGTTTACCCGACTCACACAACTCTGAGATCCCCTCTAATTCCGAGGTCACTTGGCGGTTGTCTGCAGATATTCCCATGGGCACCTTGTGCTTCTGGAGAGCTGGCCCTGGTCTGAAGCCCTATCACAGCATGCCACGTTTCAGACCCTCTTGATGACCCCTCACCCACCTGTCTTTGCGGCAGATGTAGCAGCTAAGAAATGTGCACCACAGGATAAGAGAAAAGGATCCAAGATTTCTTTTTTAAAAATGTGTTTCTTAACTTGTTCACTGGCATAATTTTTGCATTTATAGATGGTACTTCTCAGCCTATCATGAAATTTCTGCCTCTTATACGTGGGAAAAAAAAAACAGAGGCTATTTTAAATTATAAAGGAAAGCTTTAATCTAGTCCAAGAAATGGGGGAAAAGAGCCTTCTTTCCTCCCTTTCAGCCCCAGTTCCCTACCTAGCGTCAAATATGGCTATTTCTCCCAATTTAGAGGGTTTTCTTTGTGGAATATGAATGAGCTATTTACTGGTTAACAAAAAGACAAGCCTTTCAAGTACAAATGAAGCTTTGGAGATCTCTCAATTTGAAAGACTAATCTCTGCATAAACACAACTGTTTCTCCATATTGCTGGGAACACTCCATCTATCTGTTTGGCCACATTTTCTATTATGGTTTTTATAAAAGGAAACTATGGCTAATAGCTTAGCAGAGAATTCTCTGGGCACAGGAGCAATAAGAGTGTGTTTACATCGCCTTACACTGTGTTGACGAGTGAAGAATAATCATTTTCTATAGAAATCGCTCTAATCTGATAAATAAAACCAGACATCGCATAGTGTCACTTCCTTACACGTATCTGAGCTCACGCCAACCGACAAACTCGCTTTGGTGTCTTGGTTTTTCTTCAAGATGTCTGGTCATGCCTACTGCCTTGTAGACTCAGAAGGCTTACATCAAGTCCTCCGTTTTCTTTCTGTAAATGAATGGCTGAATGTTAGCAGCATTCCCCATATGGACTGTCTGAAAGGTCAGTGCGTGTCTGGTCTCTTCCACCAGGAAGTACACATGGATACGGAAAGCCATCACTCTCAGAGATACCCTTTGTGGCGGACAGAAGTTTCACGTCCCTGTCGATGGGGCTTTTGGAACCTTCCTTCCCTTCATCCCCCCATGGCCACCCGCATGGTTTTAGGACAAAACTGGATGAGTGAATTTGTGGCTTGACAGACTGAACAGAAAAATGAGGCTGCGTGCTCCATATTCATGTGCATCTGCCCCTCCTGCCGACATGCTAATCCCTTGGCCAGTGCACAAGAGGAGGCAGTGCAGGCTTCCTGTTGCTCACAGGGTGCTTCCTGTCTGCCATGATGGGAAAAGGGAAGGGAGCAGGCGGTGAAGGAGACTGCTCAGCCAGGACGGCAGCCCCTTCGAGGCAGAGTGACACAGCAGCTTCTCTACGAGGCTCCCAGTTAAGATCTGAGGAGCTATTAACGAGCAGGTTGATGTCTTGTGGTTTAAATCAGGTCATGTTTAACCTGCATGATGTCTGGTGTTTAAAACCTGGGTGTGGGGGCTGGAGCGGTGGCTCTGCGGTTGTGGCGCTTGCCTGGCATGTGCAAGTACACGGGTTCAAACCCCAGCACCCATGTACACCACTAAGTGTCAGAGGAAAGCCGCGTGAAAAACTCAATAAAAATTGATTATCTCTGTCTGTCTATCTTTCTCACTGTCCTTCTTTTTTATAAAATAAAATAAAACTGGATGTGTTTTCTTTTGATGCCTGTGACTTAGTTATGCTGCTCTGGTGGTGGCGCACCCACTAAGCCAGGTTGTCAGACTGCCGGTCCTCTGTCCTCCACGCTCAGGTGGCATTTTACACTTATCCTGAAGGTCAGATGAGCACATTGACATTCTATGAGTACATGGATGCCAGAAATGGAAAGACAGTTTAACCTCTTATAAGTTGTTACAGAGTCATGTGGTATCGGAAAATGTGCTTGTAGGAGTTATGGGCAACTGCATGGTCCCAAACGTTTTCGGTTATCAAAATGAATAACGGGGATGAAACTGACACGGGGAGGGTTTGTTGAGACATTAGATTTCAGAGTGCTGCTCGTTCATCCTTTGGCCGAGTCCACACCCTTGCCCTGGTTCAGGAGGTCAGTGCTTGCTCTCATGAGTTTATAACACCTAACCCGCACTAAATTTGGCATCAGGGCCTCTCTGTTGGTGCAGAACACGGAGCAAAAGGGAGATGGGGTTTTCTGGTCAGGCTTGTGGGAAAGTCACTGGGTCCCCCAGGCAAGTGCTTCCTCTTTACTGAAGGTGATTTCTCCATCCCCGCAAGCTGAACTGTGTCTAACTCACAGTGTGTGTGCGTTAGATAGACCGCTCCCTCTAAACTCTGTTTCTCTGTTCTTTCTTTTTCTTTATCTCAGACTCGCCTATGATACATTTTGCCCGTCTTGCCTATTGTCTTCTCCCCTCTCTGAATTCACTCCTCTAGGGTGGCAGTTACTGGCATTTTGCTTCCCTAGCAAGCCTTTTATACTTAGAATGATGGCTGGGTGCAGTGGCCCATGCCTGACTCCCAGCGACCCAGCAGGCTGCAGCGGGAGGATCCCAAGTTCAAAGCCAGCCTCAGCAAATTGGTGAGGCACTAAGCAACTGAGCAAGACCCTGTCTCAAAACAATTTATTAAGAAAAAGGACTGGAGTGGTGGCTCAGCAGTTGAAACCCTTGCCTGGCATGTGCAAGGACCCAGGTTTGAGCCCCAGCACCATGTACGCAACTAAATGTCAAAGAAACGAAGACCAGGTGGAAGAATGAGTAAAATTGATTCTCTTTTTCCCTCTCTCCCTTCCTCTCTCTCTCTCTTTTTTTTTTTTTTAAAGA
>PVKS010002378.1:0-53195 GCA_004027875.1 Aplodontia rufa | reverse complement strand
TTGTGTATAGTAATATATATTTTTCAGCTAATTATCTTTTTTAAAGATAATGGATTGTGGTTCAACATGAAAATCAAGCAAGGTGGTGGCTCAGCGGTTATGGCGCTTGTCCGGCATGCGCAAGTACACGGGTTCAAACCCCAGACCACGTACACAACTAAGCATCAGAGCAACGAAAGCCATGTGAAAAACTCAATAAAAATTGATTCTCTCTGTATCTCTCTCTCACTGTCCTTCTCTCTTAAAAAAAAAAAAAATCAAGCAAGGTAACACACCACTTTAACAGAATGCAGGAAAAAATCCATGCGAAAAAAAAATCCGTGCAATCATCTTGGTATACACAGAAAAGGCTTTGGATAAAACCCAGCATCTTTCCGTGGTAGAAATGCTCAAGAAAACTAGGAATAGAAAGGATCTTCCTCAACAAGATAAAGGAGATCTTATTCTGTCCAGGCTGCTATAACAAAATGCTATTGACCGGATGGTTTATGAACAGCAGGAGTTTATTTCCAGAGGCTGGAAGTCTAAGGTCAAAGGGCTGATAGATCTGCTATCTGGTGAGGGCCTGAGCCCTGGTTTACAGGTATCTACTTCTCATTGCTGCCTTCCACACAGGGTACAAGGGCTAGTCAGCTCTCTGGAGTCTTTTTAAAGAAATAAGAACTCTAATCCCATTCATAGACGTCTGCCCTAATGACCTAATACCTTTACTTTGGGGATTAGGTTTTAACACATGAATTTGGGGGAATGCCAACTTTCAGAATGTACCAGGGCGTTCATGAGAAACCTGTAGCTAATACCATATTCAAAGACTGCAGGCTTGGGCTGGAGCGGTGGCTCGGTGGTTACGGCGCTTGCCTGGCATGCGCAAGAACACGGGTTCAAACCCCAGCAACCCACGTACACAACAAAGTGTCAGAGCAACGAAAGCCGAGTGAAAAACTGAATAAAAATGGATTCTCTCTGTCTCTCTCTCTCTCACTGTCCTTCTCTCTTTAAAAAAAAAAAAAAAAAAAAAAAAAGACTGCAGGCTTTCACCCTACAATCAAGAGCAAAACTAGAGGGCTCACATTCATCATTGATGCTCTTTACTCTACTGGGAGTTGTTCCAGCCAGAGCAACTAGACAAGAAAAAGAAACGAAAGACATCCAGACTACAAAGAAAGAAGAAACAATCCCTAGTCACAGACGACATGATCTTACATATAGAAAATATCAAAGAACCCACCCGAAAGCTACTGGAGCTAATACATGAATTCAGCAAAGTTCCTTGGAACAAGATCAACACATAAGAATCATTGTTTTTAGTACATGTGCAATGAACAATCTGAAATGCAAATTAAGAAAGCCATTCTATTTAAAGTAGCATCTAAAAGAATAAAATACTGAGGAATCAGTTTGACCAAGGAAGAAGGATCTGTACCCTGGAAACTATAAATCTTTGCTGAAATAAATTGAAGAAGATCTAATGGAGAGATTCCACATAGCCGGGAAGACTTCCTATCTCTGAAATGTCATCGTTCCCCGGTGATCAGAAGATCTAATTTAATTCAATCCGTATCTAAATTCTAACAGTCTTGTGTGTGTGTGTGTGTGTGTGTGTGTGTGTGGAAATATAAAAACTGGTCCTCAGATTCATATGGAATCACGAGGCACCCCAGATGGCTAAAAAATTTTTGAAAAAGAACAAAGTTGAAGGACTCATGCTTCCCAAAATTTACAAGGTACAGTAATCAAAACATTGTGTACAGACATAAGGATAGCTATAGAAGCAGATGGAACTGAGTTGAGAGTTCAGAAACATACATCCATACATGTGTGACCAATTGATTTTTGATAAGGCTGCCAAGTCCTTTCAATGGGAAAGAACAGTTTTTTTCAATAAATGGTGCTGGGACAGTTGAATTTCCACATCAAAAAACTCATATTGGACCCCTATCTCACATTGCATACAAAAATTGATTCAAAATGGATCAATGACTTAAATATGAGAGCTAAAACCATAAAAGTCTTAGAAGACGACATATGGGTAAGTTTTCATGACCCAGATATGGCAGTGGATTCTTAGATTCGACACCAAAAGCATGAGCAGTGAAAGAAAAAAAAAATAGATGAATTGAATCTGATCCAAATTAAAAGCTTTTGTGCATCTGAAGACATTAAGAAAAAAACATTCCTGTAGAATGGAGGAAAGTATTTACAGATCATATATTTGATAAGGGTTTAATATGCTGAATATATAAAGAACTACCAAAACTCAATAGGAAGAAGACAACCCAACTAAAAAGTGGAAAAAGGAATTGAGTACATGTTTCAGCAGAGAAGGTGTGCGGATGGCCATAAGTCTTCTGAAAAAAGATACTCAGTGTTCTTAGTCATTTGGGAAATGCAAATCAAAACCATAGCGAATACCCCGTCCTACCCGCTAGAGGGGCTCCGATATGAAAATAATGAGTGTTGACAAGAGTGTGCAGAAATTGGAACCTTTTGTTCATTGCTGGTAGGATTATAAAATGGCACAGCCACCGTGGAAAACAGTTTGATGGTTATTCAAAAAACTAAGCATAGGATGACCATTTGGCCTAGAAATTCCAAAGGAATTGAAAACAAATTCTAGAACAGGTATTTGTGAAGGCTGGAAATAAACTAAATGCCTATCAGTTGATGACCAGATAAAGAAGTGGAATATCCATACAGTGGAACATTATGCAGCCCTAACAATGAGAGGTGTTCTAGTCCGTGCTACAATGTGAATGAACCTTGGAAAACATTATGTCAAGTGAGAAAAACCAGAAGGACAAATATTATATGACTCCACTCATGTGAAATATCTCAAACAGACAAATTCATAGAGCACAGAGTGGAAGTTACCAGGAGCTGGCTGGAGGTGGGGTAGGGAATGGAGAGTTATTTCTTTTCTTTTCTTTTTTTTTTTTTTTTTTTTGGAGAGAGAGAGAGAGAGAAAGAAAGAATGAGCATATTTTTATTTAGTTTTTCATGTGCCTTTTGTTACTCCGAATCATTGTTGGGTACGTGGTGCTGGGGTTTGAACTCACGTACCAGGCAAGCACTGTAACTGATGAGCCACTGTTCCAGCCCCGGGTACTTGTTTCTTGATGGTCACAGAGTTCCACTGGGAGTGACAGAAGGGACGTGGAAACACAGCGAGGACCATTACACAACAGTGTGAACGTAGTCGATGCCACTGAATTGTATACTAAAAATGGTTGAAATGAAAAAATTACCTTTTATCGTAACAAGGATAAGAAAAAAACAGTAAAGTATTTGGAGTGGAATTAAAAATGCTGAATTGTTTTTGCTCCTTCTTAGACTCATGCCTCAGAGGTGTGGGGATCAGAGGAGACGCTGTCTGAGATGAGCGTATGTCTCATGCAAGTGACATTCTGTAAAATGCTTGTCATCCAAAGGGGCACACCTGACGACCTTCGCCGATTCTAATAAGGCTGCAGAAGTGTTTGAGACGCCCCGGGCTTTGTCATATAGAAGTGTTGTTTCCTGAGCATGTCCTCCCCCTCCAGTTCCATCTCCCAGGATTAGTCATATTTCATGAGGAAACAAGCTTCCCAGCACTTCGTAAGGATGGTTAGAAAAATGAAGCTGTCAGGTTGAGCTGCAGATTCTTGTCCTCAGCTGGCTCTGTCACCAACCCAGTGCTTGAACTTGGTCCTCGTGGCCATGATTCAAGTCTGTGCCACAGCGCAGATGCCTATCCTGGAACCCTGGGCTGTGAGCTCCGTGAGATGTGTGTGGAGCCGCCTTGCGCCCGTATGAAGGGAGGTCTGGAAATAACTGGCGAGTGGGAGGGTGGGTGGGCCACTTCACAACCCGGCTTCCATCTGCCGGTGCCTGCAGCTGCTCTGCGCAGTTCTGCTTTTAAAGGACATGCTTTGGAAAGAGAGGAGTCAGGAATGCATGGGGAAACGGAATGCTTGCTCCGCAGCAATGGCATTTCCTCCTCACTCTGGAACTGCGGCTTTCTGATTGTCACCCTGGGTGCAGGGTGGGGAGATATCAAGGAGATTGCTGCCTGCTCCCCCGGTTGAGGCCATGCCGCTTGGCTACACATACAATCTTCCCTAGTGCTCTGTCCCGCTCTCGGCCCCTTTTCCTCCCTCATATCTTGGGATGCCCACTAAGACCACTGTGAAGAGCATGTGCCAGAGCCTTCGCAATTGCCCCCTGCTTCCATGCTGGCCTCTGCTGACATTTGCACCTGCATTCACTTCTCCCTGCCTGGACCAGCCTGATTCAGAGAGGCTGGTTTGCAGATGATTACTCTGGGTAAATAGCAAACTTGGAGTGTTTCCTATAGATACTGTTAATGATGCCATAATTAGTATGTGACACTTTCCGTTGTCCCAGTGCTTGGTTGTGTCTCTGGCTCCTTCTGATGGGTCCTCTTTAAGGGCATCCAAGGACTTTGGCTGAGGACCGCCCTTCGTAGCTACAGAATGGCCCAGAGCAAGCCCTACCAAATGAGACTCAGGGCACGGTCAGTATCACCAAGCCCTTCCTCCGCTGTGGCCCTCCCACTTCCCGGGAAGAGTGAGTGAGGGTGTTGATGTGGAATATTGGCTCAGTCTCTCACAGCACAGCTGTCACCCTTAGAAAGGAACATAGTGGGCTGGAGCAGTGGCTCGGTGGTTATGGCGCTTGCCTGGCATGCGCAAGTACGCAAAATTTAAATTCCAGCACCACGTACACAACAAAGTCTTGGAGCAATGAAAGCCATAAGAAAAACTAAATAAAATTGATTTTCTCTCTCTCTTAAAAAAAAAAAACAAAGTGAGGACCATAGCCCTGTTTGTCTCCTTTATTGGGGAGAAGGAGGGACAAAGAGCCCAGGCAGGGGTTCTCCAACTTTTTGAGCATCCCCTTGTGCTATCCTCTGAGATCTGGAAGTTCTGGGGTATCTAGGGCTCTGTATATCTTGCAGGTTTTCACAGGGCAATGCTGATGTTGCTGGTTCAGCCCTGAAGAAGCACCAAGCATGAGCTCTGGGGAGCTCCAGGGACCACGGTGTGTGATGGGAGTGGGGCCCAAGGCAGCCAAGGAAGGAGAGCCAGAGGAGAGCATGCTCCCCACAGGACCCGCCGCTCTGCCTGGGCCCACCCCTCAGGGTCCCCTGAGCACTCACTGGTGGTGGAACATTTCCTTGAAGAACGATGTGGTTTATTTTTTTTCAGGCTTCCATAGGGTCATTGCGACTATAGAAAAAATGAGCCGAATAGACAGCTCCTTAATGTTCCAAGAGAAGACATGAATCTCATAAGGGAGAGGATGAGAAAAGGAAGCTCAGATCATAAAAATGTGGATTTTAACCTTCTGTGCAGAGAAAATGGATTCTTGGTTTTAGGTTCAGGCAAATTCATCTAAGCTACTGAAATTGAGGCCACCCACCTTACCAGCTGCCCACTGGGACAGACGGTGAGAGTCCTGGCTGGTGGGCCGCTCCCTTCACCCAGCCCACACCATGGCCATGGTGACGGCCAGTCTGCACCCACCATCTTTTGAAGAACTGCTTTCCAAAGGCCCAGTAACTACATCAACCCCTGGCCCTCCAAAATCCTGGAAATGAGACAGCACTGGCCTCCTTTCATGTTCCCATTCAGCCACTTGAAGGGCATGGCCAGCCAGCCAGGCAGATAAAAAGAAGCCATTCAGGCCTCAGTTTCAGATAAAAGACCTGAGGTTCAAGAAATGTTCTAGCATAACAGTGTGGCCTCTGTTCTGTGCTGCAGGACACATGAGAATCTGAACAAAGGTGCAGCCTTGTGGAGGCAGCCTGTGCCACCCTGCCCAGGCGGCCAGCCAAACCTGAGGGTGTGGGCGTCCTCTGAGCTAATGAAAAACCCATCTGACCGTCTCCTTTGTCGTCCTCATTATTCTGCACCCATCCTCTGCTTCCTTACCTTAATTTACACCTTCCTGGCCTTCAAGGTGGCACAGACAGTTTAAGGTCAAGTGTAATAAAATGGTCTTATTTATGAATCACGCGGATCTCTAACGCACCGCAGCGTTTTATATTATTCCATGAATAATCTTGCTCTACAAACATATTACATCCGTGTTGTAGATGGATGAAAAGGGCAGGGGCCGTAGTTCACAGTGGCTACACATGAGCCCAGATGTGTCTTTTTCTTTGTTAGCGTGGAGAAGATACTGTGGGCGTGTGTACGTTGGTTGGTCTTTCGCTAACTTTCAAAGATAGTGTTAATTTTTAATTTACTCATAATCTCAGTGTGCCATTATCATTCTCTGAACAGCAGTTGTTTGTAGAAGTCAACATTAATTAAGCTTCTCAACTGAGATGGAAATACTTTATGGGAATACTGTGAACCCCCCCATCCCTCCCCTGCCAGCACATCAGATGGGTTTAAACACTGCAATGCAGAATAGAGTTCACAGAAAAGCAAACCTAATTATAGCCTGAAGGTCGGACACCAGGTGAGTTGTGTTTGCTTCGAAACGGAGGCATGAAAAATGTGTCTGCATTTTGCCCAGGCTAAAATCCCATGAGGGAAAGGTGGCCCTGTCTGTGCTCTCCTGCTCTCTGGATTCTCTAGCTGTGTGTTATAGGCATTTATCCTGTTGCCTGGGTGTTTCCAAGTGAATCTCACATCACAGCCAGACAGAATAAAAAAACCTAATGGTTATGTCTGGGTTAAGGTTTCCTGGTGGCAGGTACAGAGAGGACTCAGGCTGCCCTGAGGAAGTGACTAGCTCAGGGCTCCAGATGGTGGGGTTGGCTGAGGATTCTCTTGGAGTTAATTGGGGTCCTGTTTGGATCTGGGGGTTAAGATGGTGCATGGATCAGAGACTCATGCCTGGTGTCCAGAAGCTGCAGTTGAGCGCCTGAAATTGCTGTTCTGGGTCCATCTGGTACTGCTCCCCCTGTCCCTGTTGTCGGAAAGCCCCCAGGTCAGCTTCAGCCTGATCGAGTGTTGTTGACTCCAAAGGGAAGCAGAGCAGACTGGTCAACTGCAGAACGTGGACATGGGTTTGTGGTGTGCTGGGCACTTTCTTAACTAGACCCTTGAGACCAGGCAACTCTTCTCCCTCCCAGAATAAGGAATGGCAAGTTAGCAGGGCTGTTCTGTGTTACGTTAATTAATGTGGTGTGCTTTGTGGTCGATGCCCCTAGTGCTTTCATAGCTTGCACTCTGCAGACTGTGTTGCCCGACTTAAAGAATCCAACGGTTCTAACCCCTCCTCTCCAGGACTCACAGCCTCATCAGAAATGGCATAAATGTGTATGAAACACCCAGCTCACAGTACACGTGTGTGCTAAATTGTGTGCACTGATGATAAAAGACACATTCACCAAAGGCGTCATGGAAGATGGTGTGGAAAGGTGGGGTGTGAATGGAAGGAGGGAAACAGGGCGTCGTAGGGGAACAAAATAACCTGAGCAGAGGTCAAGAGATGGAAGTGGAAATGGTGCATCACAGGGACACAGGAGATTGATCTCATTAGCATGCAGGGTTTGTTAGGGAAACCTAAGGTATAAATCGGATTAATCCAGGGGACCAGACTGAAGGATCTTTAAATCTTCAGCAGAATTAACACTGATGTGGAGGCACGTGAATCCCGGATGGGCTGCAGGTTCCTTAGGGAAGGGGGTTTGCTTTGTATGTGAGAAACTGCAAATTAGCAGTCATGACCACATCCGGTCCGGGCGTGTGTTTGTCGTGGTATGTACTCTGTTGTCCCTCAGCGTTTAAAAAAGTATAAGTAAATTACCAACATTAAAAAATAATTATGATGGGGCTGGAGCGGTGGCTCAGCGGTTTCGGCGCTTGCCTGGCAAGCACGAGGGCCCGGGTTCAAACCCCAGCACCACGTACACAACTGAGTGTTGGAGCAACTAAGGCCATGTGAAAAACTAAATAAAGTTGTTTCTCTCTGTCTCTCTCACTGTCCCTCTCTCTTTAAAAAAAAAAAAAAATTATGAGACTTCATGTTAAAAATTCAGTTAGAGTGGGCTGGAGCGGTGGCTCAGTGGTTAAAGTGCTTGCCTGGCATGCCCAAGGACCCGGGTTCAACCCCCACCTCACATACACAGCAAAGTGTTGGAGAAACAAAAATCAGATGAAAAACTAAATAAAATTGATTCTTTCTCTCTCTTAGTCTCTGCTTCTCTCTTAAAAAGAAAAAAAAAAAAGAATTCAGTCAGATTTATAGAAAAAAAGGGAAGATGTGGTAGCAGTTGGACTTGGTTTTCTGGTGCTCTTGGAGGGGTTCCAGTGGCAGCTGGGTCTGTCTCCTGGACCCCCAGAGCCCTTGCTGTCCCCTCCTCACAGAGGCCAAGAGTACTCTGAGGATCTCTTGGGGATTGCCACATCGTTTTCTCACACTGAGCCCATTCCTCTCAGTGACTACCTGCTTAACACCTGGCCGTGATTGTGCCTGCCCCTAGGTAGAGTCCCCAGCAGATCTGTGCTTGGGCTAATATTGAACAAGGGAATGGAGTGATATTGTCATATTTAGATTAGATTAGATTAGATTTGCTCAGTATCAGAAAAGAGTTCTCTACTGACATTTTTTCTTATCCTTTTTGATGTCTCAAGTTGCTCAAATCAGTTTTTTCTAAGTGTTTGAATTTGACCCCTCAATGGCGATTAAACTAATGTTAATGAATAGTTTACTAATTTGGGTGGAATTTAAAAGGGTAAAGAATAGAAAAAAGAATAGCAGAAATAAGAAACCCTGACTGTGCCTCTTTCTTCTGTCGCCTCTCTTTGTCTTCCGGCAAGACAGCCATGGTGCTTAGACTTCCATTCCCCAATCCTTCTCTTTTTGAATTATACTTGCTTGTTGAGGGGACCCATGGACAGAAGAATCAGGAAAGAGAGCCCCCCATGGGTGGAAGATGCAGGCTGCCAATAGCGGTTCCTGCACACCCACTCATCAGAGCCCATAACCCAGGAGGAGGGCTGCCTCTGGGAGCAAGCACCCCCGGCTGCCTTTGTTTTGTGAAATGCTTGTAATACGTTTGACTTCAGCAGCTACAGAAGAGCATAAACAAAGCCCAGCTATGTCGATGGAATGGTTTGGAGGTAGATCCTTAGGCACACATAGGAGCACTTTGAAAGGCTCAAGTCATGGGGTTAGGATAAGAAATCTGCAGGCATCTTCTAGTCCAAGTCTGTCTTCTCATAGCTGAGAAAAATTGTAGTCTAGAGAAGAAACCATGAGCCCAGGGGCTATCTAAGCTTTTACATCACATAGGTGTTCTTCTGACCCCCGTATTCATCCCCTCTCTTTTTCTGGGGATGGAACCCAAGACCTTGCACACATGAGGCAAGCACTGTATCCCTGAGCTACATCCCCAACCCCTCGTTGCTCCTTTTGATGAGCCATATTTACAGTTAGGAAGGAGAAAGCAGGTGTAGCAGAGGCACCTGATATACACCCATGGTACTGGGCAATCAGAGTGATCCTTCATGTGGCTGTAGCCAAGAACTTGGGGCTGCAGAACAAATCCAGCAGGCACATCCCATTGGTTGGGGTAAATCAGCAGCTTTTCCTTGGTCCCTGGCTCTGAAGACATCTTAGATCAACTAAGGGCACCAAAGACACGCACACTTTCTCTCTCCATTCATCTGCACTGACTCCTTTGCAGTCCTCTGTGACCAGGACCTACTTCTCATACAGAGCAGGGCGAATGTGCCAGACGTCAAGGAGGATGAGATACCTGTGTCTCTGGAATGTGTCGCCTCCTCACAGTCTCTGCCTGAACCCATAGCCTCTTCCTTTCTCCCCCAGTCCCAGCTGGCTCAGTGTCCTCTGAGATCCTGCAGGATCAGTGCCAAGGGGGTGGGGCTTGTTAGCAATGCCAAATCTTGGACTCCACCTGGACTTGCTGCAGTGTACAGGCACTTGAACATAGTGGCTGAGCCATTTGAGATGTGCAGCCCTAGCTGGTCCGTGTTTCCCAACGCTGACCCCACCAGCACCTGTTCTCTGTCAGTTCATTCTGAATGTTAATGACAGGTCTGATTTGAAAACACGATTCAGCTGTGTCAGTTGTTCACCTAAAATTCACGCTTAGCTCCACATTGCTTACCAGATAGAGGACCCTCTGCAGTCTAGCCCGCCCTCAAATTTCTAGCCACCCCATACGCTCTGCGACAGTTACCAGGTTCCTTGCATTGACCTCAGCAGATCTGTGCCCTTCTCTCCTCACCGGCTCCGTCAGCACCCACACTTACCTTTAAGGCTTTGCTTGGCCCTCCTGGGATGCATCATGCCAGGCCCAGACTCCCATGCCCATGCCACGGTCTCCCTAAGGACTGCTGCCCATGAAGCCCCCAGGGTGTTCAGTGCCCCAGCTGGCTGGTGTTCTTCACATGGTGCCAGACACAGTAGGTTCTCAGCATGTTTGTTGGGTAAGTTAACAGGGACACTAGGCTCGCCAGGGAGATTCTGAAGGCTCACAGCCTGCTTTAATGGGCAGTGATAGCTACCATAAAGTAAGTGGGTGCTTGAACATGGCCACTGCTGAGGTCACCTTTTAGACCTTAGAGATAATGTTAACTTTGAAGTAAGAGAGGCTTGGAGGGTACTGATGTTAGACTCGCGTTGCCTGGTAAGCTGTCTGTGCCTTAAAATGTCCCTTCAGCGGGCTGTTCTATAGTACTGCACCACGATGTGGGCCTGTGTGTCATAAATATTAGTCTAAGTGGCCAACCAAGATAGCACAATCCCTGTCTTCTGGCATCTGGGGCTCTTATCACACCTGAGAGTTTGTGTGATTCTGGGAGTTCCCTTGTCGTGTCTTACTTCCTATGATTTTGACCTTTTAGACATAGAAATTGGACTCCCAGGTCTCAGGAGATAAGCAAAATTGGGAGAAAGAAAATAATTCTTGTTCTCCTCTCCCAAAGCACTTAAGGCTATGGTTGGATTGTGGTCAGATGTGGCCACGGGCACTTGGAGTCAGCCAGGAGATAGGAAAAAAGAGAGAGGGCCTTGGTGTGCTTGGAAGCTCTGGGGGAGTATTTCTGCATTGCTAACAATGCTGCTGTATTGGGGGGCCACAGAGGCAAGGAGGGGAAGAGATGGTGCAAACAGAAGCACAGGAAATGTGAGCAAATACAATTAGGCATTGAGCTGAATTCCTTTGTGAAAGAGTGGAGTTCATAGTGCGCTATTTGGGATTTAGAAAACAAAGCAATTCTTAACCAAGAAACCCTGAATACTTGTTCTAACAAGCTTTGCTTTTGGCTTCTTCATCTTAAGGTCATGATAAGATTGTGCTCCTGTCTTGTCTTCAGAATACTCATGGTAAAAGGTTAAGTTAAACCATATAAGCACCGAAGTGCCTCTTGTCACAGTGTCCCCTGGGATCACTTGACCATAGCCCAGGAAGACAAAGGGTCTCCTTGAGCAGGCTGTGCTCTGATGGCCTTCTGCACCCAGGGGCCACGTTCAGGGTTCTTGCTGTGGCTGTTGATTTCTATTTTAAATGAGTCTGATGTATAACTGTGTAATCATAATTTGGAAAATCAAATTTGATTTATTCTCATTAGAAAATTATCCAATTACTTTAGCTGAGGAGGAGATCATGTTGTAACACAGCAAATCATATAAAATTATTAAAAATATTTTAAATCCCCAGAACTACAAATATTTTTAAATATAATATTGTATAAAGATTAAGTTCCTTGGAACTTAGTAAAACATTAAGCAATTAAAACACCCAATAAATATCAAAAACATCCCAAATACGCAATGATAGCATGGTTGCAGGATACGTGGCTGGTACACAATTACTTTCCAATATACCAACAACAAACAAGAAGAATTTAAATCGAAAAGCATGAAACTGTTGGCATTTGCATGTGGAAAATGAAACACTTAGGGACAGAACGAACACAATATGTATATGACCTGTGTGAGGAAAATTCCAAAACTCTTATGAAAGAACTCAAGGAAATGGAGAGATGTTCCATGTTCATGGATAGGAAGACCCAAGATTGCTGGGCCGTCAGTTCTGCCCGGATTCATTCCTGCGTTCACCGTAGTCCAAGCAAAATGCCAGGCAGTTATATTATGGATGTGGACAAACTGATTCTAAAGTTCACATGGAGAGACGAAAGACCCAGTGCAGCCAACACAGACTTGAAGGACAAAAGCAGAACTGGAGGACCTACACTGCTTGACTTCAAGACTGTAAAGTCATAGGAATCAAGACCGTATCAGCAGAAGAAATTGACAAATTAAGGGAACCTAACGGAGAGCCCAGAAATAAACCACATAAATATAGTTGACTGATCTTTGAAAGAGGACAAAGGCAGCTACGGTGGAGAAAAGATGGCCTTTTCAATAAATGGTGCTGGAACGGGGGCTGGAGTGGTGGCTCGGTGGTTACGGCGCTTGCCTGGCATGCGCAATTACACGGGTTCAAACCCCAGCACCCATGTACACAACTAAGTGTCAGAGCAATGAAAGTCACTTGAAAAACTCAATAAAAAATGATTCTCTCTCTCTCTTCCTCTCTCCCACTGTCCCTCTCTCTTAAAAAAAAAAATAGTGCTGGAATAACTGGACTTCCACATGCAGAAAAAAAAAAAGGAATTGAGACACAGACTTAACATCTTTCATGAGAATTGATTCAAAAGCATTGCAGACCTAAAGTAGAACACAAAACTGAAACTTCTAGGAGGCAGGAGACGATCTAGAGGACCTTGGGTTTAGTAATAACTTCTTAGATGTAATACCAAAGGCATGATCCATGAAAAGAAAAGTAATTGGTAAGTTCAACTTCATTACAATTAAAAATTTATGCTCTGTGAAAGACACTATTGAGTCAATGATAAGACAGACCGCAGACTGGGGGGAAATATTTGCCAAGGCATGTTTTCTAGAACAAAGAACTCTTAAAACTCAACAATCAGAAAGAAAAAAAAACTGTTCTTAAAAATGGCCAATGACCTTAACAAAAACCTCATCAGAGAAATTCACAGGCGGAAGTGAGCATTTGAAACGACGCTGCCCGTCGCATGCATGGGAGGAGCAGGGTGGGTGAAGGAGAGCCTCAGTGACCAAGAGGGAGGCAGCGATGGGCCTGCTGGACTAGGGGTGATGAGAATGCTCAGTGGCTAAGGGAGGAGACTAAGAATCTGCAGCTGAACTGGAGAAGTGGCACAGAGAGGTCAAGGCTGTGTTTCAGGAGAGGGATGGTGGGGACCTGAAGTGGTCAGGACTTGAGGCCTGAGGAGAAGGGTCAGTGTCTGGAGTCATTGAGGGAAGAACTGGCCAGTCTCCTCCTTCTTGCGCTTTCTCAGCCTGCAGCAGTGAGGCTCTGGAGGAGTCCAGGCAGCTCTGTCAGGAGGAGACCGCACCGTGACTTCTCCGTGTCCTTGTCCTTCATAAACACCCTTCTCCCACTTACCCCCAGACACAGATTCTCATTCGCCCTGTGGGTGTCTGAAATTCTTTTGCTTAGCAAATATCACCACACTCATAATTAGGGATGGTTTGTAAGTATTTGGATATTTTAATTCTCCCCACCTCCCCTCAAATGCAAAAATGGGAATCAGTGTTGAGTGGCCTCGATGAAGAAGCACAGAGAGGGTGAAGCAGGTGCCAGGGCAGAGGTATCCTGTGGTGACCACGGCCACTCTGAGGCGGATTGGTTGACATGGTGTGGAGCACCCTGGTGTGCGGAGGGGACAGCCTTTGCAGCTGGTCAGCGATGAGGTGGCTACTGGGGGTTATGTGCAGTGTCTGAGGTTTGCTGGCAGCCAAGGTGATGAAAGGCTTGTCACTGTCCCCTGTGGGGACAGAGACAATCAGCCTGGATGTAGACTGCTATTATTGATCCTCAGCTCCCAGTGGAAGCATCCACCTGTGCCCTGCTAACCCCAAGGGACAAGTTGCAACACTCACTGTCCGGAAGGGGAGGAGCCCAGAGCCCTGAGAAGCTCTGTAGAGCTAATGAGTCACCTAATGAGAGGAGGCAATGGTCAAAGCAAGAAAAGTGGGAGAGGAGGCTGGAGAAATGGGAAGGCCCCTTGGCGGGTTCTCCACGGGCACTCAAATGTCCGAGGCAGTGAGCAGGATGGAAAGCCAGGGCCTGGATCCAACGGTCTGTCCTGCAGAGGAGGAGCCCTGGGCACTGAGACATTTCACAGGCAGGAAACTGAATGATGGGAAGCAGAGGGAAGGAAGAACTGCCCTTCAGATATTTATCTGTTTGCAAAAGGTGATTTATTCACCCAATTAGAACTGCTATTTCTAATTTCAGATAAACCCCTGTCCCTCAAGTAGTCAGGGTTTCTTCTGCCTTTCAAACCACTTGGCGGAAATCGCAAAGCTCCAGCGCCTGCCATTCTCCTTCACTCCAGCCAGCGAAGGGGGTCTCATTGAGAGACCCTGGTCACCCTTTCCTGAAAGCAGCTTGGTGGTGAAGGCCAGCCGCTTGTGCTCTTGCCTTGGTGTTTCGTCCTCCTTCACAGTGGGCCTTGGCGGGCGACGTGCCGGGAGATGCCTCAGTCCACAGGCTTCAGAGGAGTGGCAGGTCCAGCGGTGGGGAGGGTGAGAGGTCAGAGTGGGCAGAACATGCATTTTGGGAGCAGTTTTAGAAACCACATTCAAAACTGTGATTTTTGTGCTGTCTGTAGAAGATATTAAAAATGCTTTCTCACTGATGAACATTCTTACGAACTTTTTCTTCTCCCAACTGTTAGAAATGGAAGGACCCTGTCTTAAGAGTTTCTAATGCATATACCCAGCACAGGTGACTCTATCTTTGGTTTTATAGATGATTGTCAGCTAATCTGATATTGATTTGGATGTTTGGATGGTAGATTTGTTGGATTGATTGATTGATTGATTGGTACTGTGGATTGAACCCAGGAGCAATATACCACTGAGCCACAACCCTAACCCTTTTTATTCTTTTTATTTGAGACGAGGTCTCACTAAGCTGGTTAGGGCCTTGCTAGGTTGGTGAGAATGGCTTTGAACTTTGATCCTCCTGCCTCAGCCTCCTGGGTCACTGGGATTACAGGTGTGTGCCACTGTGCCCAGCTGTGTGGTAGATTTAAATATCCTTGGTATTTAGTTATGCAAAGCTGTTTAAGCCCAGCCTTGGGTGCAGCAGTGTTATCGCATGTATTTGAACACTCGTGTTAAAGAATCATTCTGAAACATTTGGATTTTTACTTCTACAGCTCTGTGAGAACTTTGGGAAGCACAGTCTCCAGTCCACCATGGACATATTTGGATCAGTATTCCACGGCATATGTCCAACTGGTACCGATCGGACACCTGTGATTCGCTAGGGTTTGGCTAGGTGGTGGACATCCAGAGATGAAAAGACAGAGCCTCCCTGAAGGAAGCCCGTTGGCTGATGGGAGGGCGCTGAGAACAGGCCATAGACATGGCGTCAGAGGGGTGTGTGCCTGCCACAGTGGGGTCCTGCTCTGCCATCTAAATCTGGTTGGGAAGGTAAAGGGTGCTTACTGGAGGGGGTGACAAAGCTACCACAGGGTGAGCACCACCTGAGTGTCCTGGGAGCCTCCTTACTTCCTTCTCAGTGGCCAGAACTTGAGCTCTTGCAAGAACTCTTGTAGCCCATCTGCACAGATGAAGTGGTGGGGCCGGACAGCACCGCGACGCGTTCCTCAGGCCAGGCTGACTTTGGTCTAGGGGTCCTGGGGATTTGCTTGCCTGCTTGTTTTTCTAGCTGTGAGCATCTGGTCATTTGTCCTCCACAGAGCCTTCTCTCGTGGAAACACCCACGGTATGTGCTGAGAATCCGTCCCTGCGCTCAGCCTCAAAGCTGACCAAACCTCCCTTTGAGGAGGACTCACTTGCTCATCTTTGCTGGACTCTCTGGGTGTCCAACACAGCGCTGGCATATAGTGGTCGGTGCTCCGAGCTGCCCTGTTCACTTCCTCGGACCTCACCGCGTCCCTGGTGCAAGGCAGTGTAGTTTGGGACTGGATCTGGGAGGCAGGCAGGCCTGAGATAGACTCTTGGCCTTAGCAGTCCTGACTGGGAATCTTGACCAGGCCTACCTGCTCTCTGAAGCCTGCCATTACATAGACAGGGACGCATCAGAGGCTCCCAATCTGTGAGTACAAATATGACAATGGTCGCTTTCTTGTGTGGGTTGTCATTGCTGCCACCACCACTCTAGACCCACATGTGGAATGGAGGTGCGCCCTGACTTGGTGACACCGGCCCATCCACTGCCTTCTCTATGCTGATGTGCTTGGGGGCTTCAATTTTAGTAATTTAATAATTCCCACATGTGTTAGATAGGACCCAATCCTGCTTGATTCAATTTCTTTTTTTAAAGAAAGAGGGACAGTGAGAAAAAGAGAGAATCAACTTTGTTTAGTTTTTCATGTGTCTTTTGTTGCTCTGATACTTCTTTGTGTACATGGTGCTGGGGTTTGAACCCATGTATTTGCACATGCCAGGCAAGCACTGTAATCGCTGAGCCACCGCTCCAGCTCCTTCAATTTGTGTATTAAGGCACCAAGATAAATAAGTAATACCGCCACGAAAACTAAGAACAGGAAGCACCAACTGTGGCTGAATATGAAAACAAGAACAGCCATATTGTTGCTTCCTACGTGGTCCTTTGCCCTTCTTTTCCTTTGGATTAGTTTTATACCAACACAGAACCTGCCTCTGCTGAAATAGCTATGGATTGCTGATCGTTAACTCTGGTTCTGGGATGCATTAACTGTTTGGAAATATCAAAAACTAAGACGCAATCGTAGGAGCTGAATTTTAACTCTGTTATCTGTACTCCAAATACGGATCAGGTGGAGCTTCAGAAATCATCTTGAGGACACAGCTACTAAATACACACCTTACTTCTGCCAGCCCTGAATGCTGTTAGCGTGGTGGGTGGGTTGCAGATATGTGACATTTTAGGTGATTATCTTGTGTTAAGATTATTTTACTACGTATTTATTTTTAGCTTATGACTTCTCCCCTTATCAAAGTAAAACAGTTTCCTTTCTGCAGAGTTGGGATGGACTGACTTGGCTAATTGTGAATACAAGTTGCAAGTTATGAATGAAAGCCACATGGAAAGGTTACTGATGGATTTTGTCACACGCACAGACAACCCATAAATCATCCAGAAGAGAATCTGATAATGTACAGCCAGAAGCAACCAAATCTCTTTCTAGAAAACAGGCATTGAGAGGACTAAAGAGGAAATGCTGGACACACACCCTTCCGGTTATAAAGCAGAGGTTCTTTTAAACAGTGAAATCAAGGAAAGAGTGCACTTTTAATTTTCCCATCCTGATCATTAAAATTCTTATCCAACTGTCATATAGACTCCATTCACTGCATATATCAAAAGCTCACTAGTGTTTTACACACTTAAAACATTCGAGCTAAATGCCTCTGAATTGCTCACTTTAAGATGGTTAATTTGATACTAATGCAAATTTTACCTTAAAAAGAAAAAAGGAAGGAGCAGAATGTGCCCAGCCCCCTGCAGAGCTCCCTGGAGCCCACCTTGGGAGTGGAGGAGGGCAGTCCTGGCCCACGTGGTTTCCGATGGTACCCAGAGCCCTGCCTGCCCTGCGTGCCCAGTAGTGCTCTGCCTTATCAGGCTTTCCGGCAGACGGGGGAAGGGGCATGCTGTGCATTTATTTTCATTTTCTTGAAGACTAGTGAAATAGTACTTTTTCATAGGTTTGTTGGTCATTTGCATTTTTGTAATTCTATATTTTTTTCAGAGAGAGAGGGGGAGAGTAAGAGAAAGAGAGAATCGACTTTATTCAGTTTCTCATCTGGTTTTTGTTGCTCTGACTCTTAGTTGTGTATGTGGTGCTGGGGTTCGAACCCGGGTCCTCACACATGCCCAGCAAGCGAGATACCATTGAGCCATTGCTCCAGCCCTTGTAATTCTATTTTAAAGAGGGATCTTTTTTCTTTGGGTAAAATGTCTGTACAGATAAGGATGATGGTTTCTCTTTCGTTTCCCAGTTTTTGCTTTCATCCCCTGACCCTAATCCCGCTCAGGAACCATGGAGAAGTCAGTCACCATCTCCAGGAAGCAGAGCAGGCACTGTCCTCAGCTCAGCATTGGGGAAGAGCCCAGTGGCCCAGGGCGCCTCTTCTCCCTGTGCAGGGTGAGCAGGTGAGCCGTCGCCTGCAGGAATTCTCTAGCCCTTGTGCCTTGGTTGGGGACACAGTCAGGAAGACCTGTGAAGGCTGTCCATCCAAGGAGCCTTCCTGACTCCCTCAGTGTCACATGGCAAGAACAGGGAGGGGGTGCTAGAAGAGCCGCAGCCGCCTCTGAGCAGGACTGAGCCTTTTCAAAGAGGCGACGAAGGTGTCCGTTTCACTCTGCTGCTCAATCTCGTTGTTGGGATTTTTAGTGTCCATAAAGCAGGTGTTGGTTTCTTCTTTCATTCATTTGTAAAATGGTGTTGAATTCCTTTGCAGTCCTTAATATGGCCACAGAGCAGCAGAGACATCAAGCCCCTGCCTTCGTGGAGATGGAAAATAACCCTGGAAACACAGCATAAAGTCAGGCGTTTTCAGACGTGGGCAAGAACGAGGCGGGGGCAGGGCTGAGGTGGGGAGGGCAGAGCTGGACCAAGCCGGGATGCTGCCTGTGTGGCCCTGACAAGAGAGCGTGCCCTGCGCCAAGCGTGACACGGGCTGTTCCTGGCAGAGGTGGACCTGCTCATCACGACAGCCCCTCACCAGCACGTGGACAGAGTCCTGTTCCTAGGTGTTTAAGACCTTCCAAAATTAAACATACCCAGTGTCTGACTGCTTCTTGTGACTTGAGTGACATCTGGGGACCTGGGATAGAGGAGGAAGGGAGGACTTGTCTGCAGGGATGAAGGAGAGCAGCTAAAAGATGAACAAAAGTTCCTTGTGTCTCTTTTCCTTCTATAAATAGCTCTTGATAAAAGTGAATGAAATTCAAGTGTGCCCTGGGCAGAGACATGGCCGAATGCAGTGCAGGCTTGCCCTAACCCTCTAGAATGGCCAGTCGCTAGTAAAAGAGGTCATGCTTCAGAGACTGGTTGACTCCTGTCCGCCACTGGCCGGTAACTCACCGTTGCAGATACAAAGTTCATGCCCTACGTGATACACTTGATCCACTGTGGTCCAGTTGTTATAGACCCTTAAGCTTTTTTTTTTTTTTTAATATTTAAAGAGAGAGGGACAGTGAGAGAGAATCAATTTTATTTAGTTTTTCATGTGGCTTTCATTGCTGTAATACTTCTGTGTGTATGTGGTGCTGGGGTTCAAACCCGCGTCTTTGCACATGCCAGGCAAGCACCGTAACCTCTGAGCCACTGCTCTAACCCCCTTAAGCTTTGTTTGTAACTTTATCAACATCTGTATGAAATGGTAGCAGGAGAATTGCCTTGAAATGGAACATTTCTGCAGCTTCTGTGCCCTCTCATGAAGTTTGTATTTCAACATCTCACAGTCCAGTTTAAAAACCTTAGTTGGCAGTGTTTGGTTCATGAATGCAGCAAGTTCTAGGCCTTGGTCACGGGAGAGAATCCCGCTGTGCAGACCGATGGGAGCAAACCTGGAGACCCGGGACGTGTGGACGAGGGCTGCCCAGCGTGAGAGCCACGTGAAAGGCGTGTCAGGACAGGGGCAGGGCTGAGCACCTTCTCAGACCCCCCGATGTGGGCACCCCGCCCCAGAACCGAAGCAGACTCACCTGGCAGTGCTTTCTCCTCAGAAAAGGGGCAATAGTGGGTTTGGGTACTTTTCACCACCCTGGGGTTGGCCGGATGCCACCAGGCCAGGGCTGGAGTCTCGGTTCCCTGGCCCTGGGCTGAGATAGGCAAGCTGGTTTCCTGTGCTGCACCTCGCTTTAGATATCCTGCCTCCACCGCTAGTGAGCTATTCTGTTCCTCTAGACTGAACCTCTCAGATGTGGAAAATTAGCAACTGAGTGGCCCACTCTGCCTGGGGATTTGGTGGACCACAGTGAGTGGTTGGCCCTCCCTGGGCCTCCTCAGGAAGATGGGACCGGTCTCCCAGGCCCTGCCCTGCCCTGGGAGAAGGCAGCAGGCTGTCACTCCGCCTGCTGGAGGCCTAGCAGGGAGTGCTGAGGGTTGAGGAGTGCCGCGTTTATATCATGGTATCTTGTTAACATCATATTATAAATGTCCACCTGAACTCAGCCGGGATAACATCACAAGAATTTTTTTTTTTAACCCGTAGCTGATAATCCCTGGAACCCGAGTCTCCTTGACTGATTTTCCATGATCAAATGTTGACTCTCAGAAACTGGCTCTGTAACCAAGTGCTTTCCTAATCTTCAGTTCGACACCTGTGTGTGCATGCCCAGCTGAAAAACAGAGACAGAGGGGGAGATGCCCTAGGGCAGCCACGTTGAAAACTGATTGACTAGTTCCACTTACCTCTTTCTGAGACATTTTATGTACTTGCAGTGACTGATAGCTGGTTTCAACGGACCTGATTTGTGTCCATTCCCTCTGAAGATTATTTGTGGTGCTATAGTTCAGCAACCCATACTGAAGATGCTAATGTCTGATTTTATAGCAGAAGAGGCATTGATGGGAGCAAGGATGTTTGCATATGAGCAGTAATGAAGTTAACGCCAGGTGGTCCGCAGGTGAGGCTTACACCCAGTTTACAAAGGACAAGATTCCAACTAGGGACTGGAAAATGGTAATTTCCCCATCAGGTGACACAGTGGGTTGTGCCACGTGAGGCCAGAGCTTTGAGTATGAGGCCGATGGGTCATCGCTTTTGCGGAACACCACAGAGAGGCTTGCATGGGTCACCACGAGGACTGCAGCGGTATTTTTTCATCAGACTTATGATGGCTGCGAAGCGTGCTTTATTGCAGCTGGAGTGGTGGTTCTATATGTGACGGAGAGAGAAAACAAGGGTAATTTATGTGCCTTTTCATGGAGTCCCCATGCTCCTGCTACCAGGCAGGAGCTGAAAGTTCTCTAAGACCCACAGCCCCACCAGGGCACGTGTGGCTGCAGCAAGGCGAGAGCCCGCCTGTCCAATGGTCAGGAAGGGTTGAGACATGGTGACACTGTCGGACTTAGAGACACAGAGGTGTATTTGCATAAGGCCTGTGGCGAGGGCTCTTTCCAACCCGTATTTGGGAAGGTGAATCTTGGCGCTTCTCCCCCATACGTCGGCTGTCAGAGGCTCTTGCCTTTTAAAGAAGTTTTCGTCTTGTTCCAAGTTGCTTCTGTGTGAAGTCATGGTTCTCTCACTGCCCAGGATTTCGTGTTTCTGTTTTGTCTTGCTGTAAAGATAAAAATCGTGTACAGTGTCTGTTTTATGTAGTACAGTGGGAGTGCTTCTCCCTTCCTGTGGAGTGCTTCTCCCTTCCTTGGGGGTGCTCCTCCCTTCTTTAGGGGTGCTCCTCCCTTCTTTAGGGGTGCACCTCCCTTCCTTGGGGGTGCTGCTCCCTTCCCTGGGGGTGCTCCTCCCTTCCCTTGGGGTTCTCCTCCCTTCCCTGGGGGTGCTCCTCCCTTCCTTAGGGGTGTACCTCCCTTCCTTAGGGGTGTACCTCCCTTCCTTGGGGTGCTCCTCCCTTCCTGCAGAGTGCTCCTCTCTTCCCTCCAGTGCCCTTATCCCACCTGTTCCTCTTCATTTTCTTTTTGTAATCTAGCCAGGAAGAAGTGGTTCCTTAACAACTCTGCATGACAGTCCAGCGCTCTGTGATCACAGGTGGCCCCGGGTCATTGCCTGACCTGTCTCAGGAGTGGGGTCTCTACAGACTAGGGGCCTTGAGGAAGGAATATCTCAGGCCTTTAGGTCTTTTCCAGGGCAGACCCTCCCATCAGTCCCTCTGCACAGGGCCCACCTGAGCCACACGTGGGTCGGGTGCACCCCGAACCTGAGAATAGAGGTGACCTGCAGGGGTTTCTCTGCTCCCCAGAAGACTGAGCTCCTTAGGATTTCCTGCAGCCCAGGTGCCCTGACAGGCCCTACCTTTACCTCCTTCTTCCTTCTTCTATCATGTCTTTCCCTTTAGAAAATGAGCATGGTAGGGCCTGGAGCGGTGGCTCAGTGGTTAAGGTGCTTGCCTGGCATGCGCAAGTAAACAGGTTCAAACCCCAGCACCCTCGTGCACAACTAAGTGTCGGAGCAATGAAAGCCACGTGAAAAACTCAATAAAAATTGATTCTCTCTCTCTCTCTCACTGTCCTTCTCTCTTAAAAAAAAAAAAAATGAGCATGGTAAATAGAAGGGACTCTATTTACAGTACCGAAGATTAGACCGTGGGATGTTTTGCCACTAAACTAACTATATCCCTAGCTTCTATGCTTTTTAAAAATTTTGAGTTGGGGTCTCCTTAAGTTGCTGAGGCTGGCCTCAAACTTGAGATCCTCCTGCCTCAGCTTCTCTGGTCACTGGAATTACAGGCATGCATCCCTGTGCCTGGCTAGAGGAGAATATTGAAATGTGATCCCTTGTCTTTTAAACACCTCAACATTAAGCGCACAGGAAGTGAGTTTCCTTGTTTCAGACCACTTCCTGTCAGTCCACTCAAGTCTGGGTGCATGCCTTCATCTGAGGGCCCGTCTTGATGCTTTGGTCTGCCTTTTCAAATGTGTAAACTTTTTTCCTTGCACAAAAGTATAGTACTATGTAAAATGTACTCATGAAATTTCTTTTTGTGTTTTTGTTAGACCATGGATTCAGAAAAAAAATGTAGACATTAACCTTCATACGAGTAGAGGTAGGGCTGAGGATACAGCTCAGTGGTGGAGCACTTTCCTAGCATGTTGGGGACCTGGGTTCTGTCCCTAGCACCAGGAGCAGGGAAAGTGGTTCTAGGAAGCATTGCTTTGATTGCTACAAGTATTTTCTGTAAAATCAAATAATGTACTTTCTTTCACACTGTGTGCCTTTTCCCCACCCTACCCCAGCGGTTTCTGGCTTCGGTGTCCCTCAGGTTCTGAGAAGAAGGGTGTTCCTAGCTGGGAGCTGCTTGGAATGCTTTGGAACTATTTCCTCCTATTTGAATTGTACACTTACTAAGACATAGACTACCCTGCCTGACTCAGAAGAGCTTTTTATTCTTCAAGCAGGGAACTGAGGGAGCAGAGATCATCTGGTTTCCTGTGCCTGCGTCCCCTTCCAGGGCTGGGAGTAGAGCCCAGGTCCTTCACTTCCTCCACTGCTGGGCTTCTCTGGTTTAGAGAGAAGGGTTCGTGGACAGGCAAAGGGGAGCGGGGCGGAAGCCCAGGCACATCGTCCTCCCCGCCTCTGCAGGGCCTGTTGTGTGGCCTTCCCTCCCACCCTGTTCGCTCTTTGCTTTCTCTACCTGTGTGCATGGTGACCCCAGAGGTCCTTGCATCCTGGAAGGTGCTTGCTGGTGCCCATAGCATGGAGGCCCGTGGTCCCCGACCCGGTGCCGTGATCCCCAGCGTGGAGTGGAGGGCCGGGAGACTGTGGTCCCAGCCATCTGACCGTTCTTTCTCTTTCCCAAATGACGGCTGACTGAAAACATTACCTAGCAACAGAACGAGCTGGAGTCAGTTGGGGGGAAGAAACAGGACAGTTATTAATCATGCTGAGATGATATGTTGTGGTTTAAAAATGGAAAAGGAAGGCACAGATTAAATATTGACGTTTATTGTATTCCAGCTGTTACCTTTGGGTTGCCTGACACAAAAGCTTATATTCACTGAAGGGAAATAGAATCTTCATCTAACTTCTTCAAGGGGCTTCATTTGAAAAAAAAGAAAAGAAACAGCTTCATTATGATTCATTTCCAACTGGAAGAGCTTGGAACTGGAGTCTGTCAAAGTTTTTCCTCTGGTGATCTCACAGCGAGGTGTGCCTGCTGAAATTCCATCTTAAGGGCTTCTCTCAAGTCTTAGCTCTGTGTTTCATGAAATAACTAAAATTCATCTTCTCTTGTATTTGGGCAATGGCGTTATTAATTGTATGGAGAGATGACAGTTTAAACTGGGAGGGATTCTGTGCCCACCTAGGTCCCATGGTGCATGGAATCCCGTGAGCTTGGGGGTCTTGGGCCATTTTCCACTTAGCCGGATCCCATCCAACTTCCAGCGTCCTTGGGGCATTTTTTTCCTGTTGAGGGCTCACCCCACACCCCCACATCCCTTTTACAGATCTGTAGCCACCCGCAGGCTCTCCTGTCTCCCTGCCACCCCTCCGGCCTTCCTCCCTTGCCTGGAGGAGCCTCGCTGTGCCGGGAGGGACAGGAAGAGTTATTAGGCACAGGCCAGCACCAGCTGCTCTGCATCCTCCTAGGGAGCACTTGGGAGGAAATGAGTGCGTGGTGGCTTTGAAGATTTAGGCTAAGCGTAAGGAAATGAATCCTGAGTCCCGAAGACTGTCAGGAACCGGAGGAGATGGGTGAGAAAGGTCGTGAAATGTGCTCCTCTGGAAAAACAGAATAATCCCACACCTTAAAAGCGAGGCCGCCTTGCTGCCCAGACCGATTTCAGCCTTCTTGCTTGAGGTCGGGAGGCGAACCGGATAACCCCGTCTCCCTCCCGAGTCCGTGGAAAGATTTTTCAGGGGATGAGGTTTGTACAGTCAGGAGCACAGTCTAACGCTGAACAAATCTTTTGTTGAAGATTTTAATGCCATCTTTTCATCTGACCTAAATCTTTCCTGTGGAAGTTAAGCCGTGTCCCCCGTGGAGATGAAGAATGGGGGACCAGCACTCAACCTTTAAAGCATCCAGTTAAATTTAGAGCATCCAGAGTTAGGGAGACTCAAGAATCGGCACCGAACTGGGTCACCTCCTCCGGTGGTTTGAGAGGAGCCCATCACAGAAGCCTGACTCTTAGTTTTGGATTCAAAGCCCCCCCCCATACTTGAGGTTAACAAAGGTGTTTGGAGGTGGGAGGAAAAGGGTGTGGTTTCAGGTTTTGTGGCGGTCACCTCAAAACCACGGCATTGATGTCAACCAAAATTAAAACCACATAGTATAAAATGTTGTGCTTGCTCGTCGATGTGTCCCAGCAAATCTCCAGGGAGCCAGCCTCATGCCTGGGACCTCGGTGAACTGAAAGATGACCAAGCGGCAAAAGTGTTAGAATCTCCCCATTAATAATCTTTAAAGATTCTGTTTTTATTAGTTTAACAGAACATAAAAAATGTGCACATATTCAGGAAATGCAGTAAGTAAGATGAATTAACGTGTTTTAAAGCTATAATGTTCAATTAATTAGTAATTTCCATCCAGTCTGTTGCCTGACTCATAGTGAATATTTTCCAGTCTAAATAAAGCGCGGACTCTGCTCTTGGGGATTTTATTTAGCTTCTTTTTATTACAACAAAAAAAGAGTTCTTGTGGTGTCTTAAAAAGGGCCACTACTGTACATTTTTAATGCTTCTTAATTATCACCATATTCTCAATAACAGTGTGCTAAGTCCCAGGAAAAGGCACAAGTGGCTTTCATGCCGCAGTGTCAGGTCAAAACATTCGGGAAGCCTTAATTTTCTTGTCTACAACACAAGCCCCCCCTGTCCCTTTCAGGAAGAAAGAAAATGCCTTCTGAAAACCAGAGCTACAGTGAGAAGAGACAGTTCTGTCAGCTGGGGTGAGGGGACAGCCACCACAGCAGGAGGAAGCCATGCTGACAGTGACATTGAAAAAGGCCCTCTGACCACACTCCTTGCCCGGCTGTGGAAATTACCACACTGCCTGTCTTTTCTGGCTCTCGTGTGTCCTTCTGATGTTATTCTTGGAACAAGCAGGCACATCCCTCTCCACTCTCCTAACAATGGAGGGCTCCAGCGGGGTCCCCATTCCTTCCCTCCCCATCTCTACAGTGTCACCTTCCCAATTCACAGGGACTTGCAGCTTCCTACTTAAAGGCCCATAGAGGCTGTGGACATGTCCAAGACATGAAAGTGGGGAATGTTGGGAACAACTTGGACCTCTGTTTTTGGAGGTTGTTTGAATTTTAAAATAATATTTTGCTGACCTCATGAGGTCACCATACAAATGCCCTCAGCCACTGGCTGGGTTGCCCTGGCCCTAGCCAGGGCACAGGAGCAGCATCCTCTAGAGTCATCTGTTGGGCTCACTGGAGGAGCTGGCCCCCGAGCTCCATCCTCTGGAGCACCCCTGTCCTGGGTGGCAGTGTGGCATGGTGGCCACCTCACTCCTGTGCAGGGTGCAGCCTTAGCTGTTCCTCCACGCTGCTTGCACATTTTCCCACAATGCCTGGTTTTGAAGAAATCACCCTGGCATCAATCATGGTTCCCTGCTCCTTCCTGCAGCAGTGCCTGGGGGGAGGACAGAGATCAACTTGGTGACAGTTGGTGACCCTCCCTTGTAGGTGGTGCTGTGTGAACCCTGCTGAAGCTCTCCATTCAGTCCCAGAAAGACATACTGTCTTTTTAACTGAATGGAGGCTGATGTCAGAGGCCTCGGCCGATAACAACAGGGAAAATCTAAATGAAAGGAAAGAAGCCGGGAGCGGTTCTATAAGCGCCTCTGTGACACGGCAAGCTGCAGCGTGCTCGTCCCTGCCGATGGTGACCGTAACCACAGAGACGCGCTCATCAAGGGAACGGCCCGAGACCCAGGTGGGCGGCATTGTCACAAAACAGGTCATCAAAAGTAGATGGCACAGCAAATTTAGAATTACCTTTTTAGAAAGGAGGAGTAATCACTGGCAATCTAACTGGGGAGATTCTGCATTTTCTTTTTTCTTTCTTTCTTTTTTTAAAGAGAGGATAGTGAGAGAGAGAGAGAGAGAGAGAGAAATAATTTTTATTGAGTTTTTCACATGGCTTTCGTTGCTCCAACACTTAGTTGTGTAGGTGGATGCTGGGGTTTGAACCCTTGTACTCGCAAATGCGGGGCAAGCGCTGTAACCACTGAGCCACTGCTCCAGCCCCAAGATTCTGCATTTTCTGACTTCGAATCTGTGGAGGTACCTGCAGGGGGCTGCAGCCCCACCTGCCTGCCACCCCTCCACCCATTGCTCACAGACTGGCAGGATGAAGCGGGGTCGGGGGATGTGATCCGCTCCAGATTTACAGCCTCCTGGACAGAGGGTGCAGGGGGTCTTTGCAGCTGAGGGATGGCGGGAGGTTGGTGCTGCAGCCTGTACTGTGGGGAAGGTGGGGCCGGGAAGGGGGTGAGAGCCTCACAGTTTCTTCCCTCTCTTGCTAACATGATTTCAGCAAAAATTCCTGCCTTTCCCATCTTCGATCTTAAACAGGTACGGAGGCTAAGTATTAATATTAATGAGCATAATAACAATAATAAAACTGGCAGCAGCCTCAAATGAATGTGGTCTCCTGCAGTAGAAATATTTACCCGATGTGTCCTGCCAGTTAGAGAGAATTTGGCATTAAACCTAGACATTACCTCATCCTCCTGGGCAGACAGCCGGTTGCAGTGCTAAGCAAGTCTGAAGATGTAAGGAGCTCAGCACCTGCCTCATGAGCTGTGCAGCCCCAAACCCTGGCTGGAAGCGCTTTCCCTGAGCGTGTCTGTCTGTCTGTCTGTCTGTCTGGGTCTCACCCTTAGCTCCTTTCTTCCCCTTCCCAGCCCTCCACAGGCTCTCATTGTCTCTTTCAAACTGCGTTGCTGCTTTTTTTTTTTTTAATCTTGAAGGGCACATTGTCCTGAGGTCCGCAGGCCAGGTGGGTGGGTGTTAATGCACAGAGCTGGAAGGTCAGACCCTGAGGACCGCGGAGTGCTGTGTGTTCCCACGACGCCCCCGTCCCCGCGCTCACACTCCCAGCCTCCCCGAGGAGGGCTTATGTGAAGGCAAGAGGCTTCTTGGTTTCGCTTAATTTGTGGTTAGGGTTCTTTAGGGAGGGCAGTTTTATGTCAAGATTTTTATCAAATTAAATTATGTTTTAAAGCTTTTGAAATTGTGTTAAAATTTGTTTTTGATACTTGTAGTTTAAACCATTTATTTTCCTTTTTTTTCCTTTCTTTGTGTGTGTGTGAGTTTGTGTGTGTGTGTATGTTTGTGTTTTCTTGGGGGTTGAACGCTAGGCCTTGTGCACACTGAGCTGAGCTATGTGGCCCCAGTGTGTGTGTATCTGTGTGTGTGTGTGTGTTCTTGGGGGTTGAACCCTAGGCCTTGTGCACCCTGAGCTGAGCTACATCCCAGGCCTATAGCATTTGAAACTCTCCACTCTTCCGTGTTCCAACCTCTGGGAAAATCAGTGCTGTCCAAGTTCTGGGTGAGCACAATAAAGATGTCCACATTAGCGGCTGAATCTTTGGGTTCTATTGCACATACACAGAAGGTCTGGAATTATCGCTGCATACCAAATATTCATTTCATAGATTTTCCGGGAAGGTCGTCTCACCTGCCCTGATGGCCAGCTTGCCTTGTTCTGTTTTGATTTTTCTTTACAGCAGTTGACTCAAAGTTTCATATCACCTGGTTTCCATGTTGCTGCTGTGTGACTTGGCGTTATCCCTTGGTGTCACATCTTTGAAAATCCTGAGTACACAGACTCTGTGTGGCCCCTAGGTGACCAGCTCTTAAGACTGTGTCCAGATGTGCTTGGTGGATGATTCTTTTCTAAAACACTCTTATGTGGATTCTTGTTTTACTAATTCTTCATACACCCCCCACTGCATACTAATTATTGATATGTGTTTTCCCAAATTTTTGATTAGGAGGTTCATATTAGCTACCAAGTCATTGAAAAAAATTTTTAAATACTATTAAGTGATGAGTCCATAGGTATTCATGATGACTGATAGTACATTCTTAACTTTGTGTTGACTGTCTAGAAGAAAAACTTACGTATGGGAGGAGAAACAGCAGCTCCCTGCCGGTGGCTGATAGCCTAGCGCTGCTTGTCACATCCTGTCAGACGGCTCAGGCTGTCATGCCTCCAGCCCACAGGTTGGACACCAAGGGGATTGCCCACTGGGGTCACTGTTTGCATCAAGCCTGTGGTGGTGATCTGCCCATGCAGTGCTTGGGATGGACTTTCTGCTTGTCCTTGGCCATCGCCTGGGACCTTGGGTGGGCTGTCTGGTCATCTGCAGAGCAGCCTAGCTAGCTCATATCCACAGGTGGTGATCCCTTCTAATCAGATAGCTCACCATAGGTTCATCTCTGTCTCATAGGGACTGAGTCCAGATGGATGCTGTCAATCAGTAATGCAGAAAACGTGATGTCATAGGAGGAATTTGGGGGAAGCAATGCTTAAGGACGAGGGGCAGCAGAGAGCAGGTCAGTGTGTCAGTTAGGTCCATGTGGTTGTGTTAACATAACAAGAAATACTCACCATGTTCTCCAGGCATGAATTGTGTCTCTTGTGGTTTATCTATGGCCACTATCACTGGTGACATGTGATAAAATGTTTAATAATTGTATGACTGAATGTGGAGATTGGTACTAAGGGTATATTTTAAGCTTTCTCTCTTTCTTTTGATGTATCTCCATGTTTTCCCCTCAGTTACGTGGAGGAAGGCTCTGAGCATGACTATAAATGGTACCATGGAAAAGTGCGGCACTTTGTGCTTCTGTGTGACCTCTGTTCTGGGTCCACTTTGGGAATCCTTTTCTGCAGAGAGTTGGCATTCAGCTCCTGTCTCTAGCAGGCAGCACATTCCCCACCACAAGGTGCTAGAACAGATGGAGATATGCAGGAAGATCCCTTCTAAGAGAACCTGAAGGCTAAGCAGGGACTGAGACTTAAAAAAAAAATTCTGTAATTCTGTGCTCTTATTCTAAGTATCAGATAAGAGAAAAAGATCTCAAAAGGAAATAGGGAAACGGACCAGAAGGGGGCTTCTTTGCTCTGAAAGAGACCTGTGGATTCGGTTTAAAGCACCCCAGGATACGATGGAAGAATTGCAGGTGTAGGAAACAGGAGCATGAGGAAGCCACAAAGAAAGCAGGCGGCCAGAGCACGTGTTCGCTTTGAGCGAGGCCCTCTCTGAAGAGAGTTTTGTTTTACTCTGGGAGAGAATCGTAGGCTATTCATCAGGCAAAAGACAAGAAAGGAAGCGCATGGCCTTAAAGATATCCGTTGTCTTCAAATGAGCAGTTGAAAACTCTAACAGAACTAAGTAAAAGGGACGATTTCTGTGTTTCTAGAACATATCTTTTCTCTTCTGCAAAAGATAGGAGTGTGGGTTATGATTTACTGCCCACTGGCTGACAAGCCCATGCCACCATTCTCTCAAGGGTGCCCGTTGCTTGCCATTGCTGTCCCTGATCGATTCTGACGAAGCCACCCTTCGTGAGAGGTGTCATTTGGACACGCTGAAGGGTGGGCAGACAGTGTGACTAGGAGTTGGGAGAACTGGCTTTAGTTTCCAGCTCTGCTTAGTCCCTATCTCCGGGGTTGTCATAACGTCCTGTAGCATAGTCCCTGCTCACTGGGGACTCCCAGAGTTAGTGGTTGTTTCTGAATGGATATATATAAATGGTCTCTGTAAGTTCCCCTTGGGAGTAGGAGTTCCCTACCCATAAGCTGAGCCTCTCATTCTGTCCACAGTGGGAAGGGGATTTTAAAGTTAATACCAATAGGGACAGAACAAAGTAAAAGAACTTTGTCCTTAATGTGATGCTGTGGGCCACACTGTTAATCTGGAACTCACAGTGTTCCCTTGCAAGTAATGTGGGACCTCGACAATGACAGTGTCCGTAGAAACCATGCAAAATGATCTTAATGGTCAGTGGGAAAATTGGGATGATTCCTTGCCCTTTTAATATTTTTTTTTTGTCAAAACATTTAAAAACTTTCTTACTGTTTGTTTTAGTCAGCCTGTTTTGCCGCTATGACCAGAAGACCCGACAAGAACAATTTTAGAAGAGGAAAAGTTTATTTGAGGCTCATGATTTGAGAGGTCTCAGTCCATAGATGGCCAACCCCGTAGCTCTGGGCCCAAGGGGAGGCTGAACATCATGCTGGCAGGGTGTGGCAGGGGACAGCAGCTCAGGACATGGCCACCAGGAAGCAGAGAGAGAACTTCACTCACCATGGACACAACGTACACCCTAAGTGCACCCCAGTGACCAATCTCCCCCAGCCATGCTGTACCTGCCTTCAGTTAACCACCCCGAGAGTCTCTACCAGGGGCTTACTCCAGGGACAGAGTTACAACTCTCATCAGCTACTCACGTCACCTCTGAACTTTATTGCGTTATCCCACACTTGAGCTTTTGTGGGCCACTTCATATCTAAACCATACCACTGTTGATTATAAATACATAGGAAAATGGTGTTTATTATCATATCATAAAAGCATTAGCGATATTGAGAATTCCATTGTATTTCTTTGGAAGGCTCATCAGTGAAAAGTAAGCTGAATAGTAACTCAGTGCCCTGGCACCAAAAAAAAAAGAAAAAGTACTTGAAGATTTTCTTTTTTCTTTCTTCACCAGCATACGTCCCTTTGTCACACAGTCTCCTCCGTTATTAGCTCACCTTCACTGGTGGCACATCCGGAGCCTCTCAGAGAGCAGCAGGGCCACCGTCCCAATCTCCTGCTCCTCTTAACCCTTTCTGTGGTGGATTCACATGCCACTTCCACCATGACTTCTTCCTTTGTTTCTTTGTGGCACTTTGATCACTGCGGCCAGTTTCCTCCTCTGCTTACTCATCTTTATAAGACTGTCACGTATATTTAGCCCTGGGAGATCGGGAGCACACTTTGCTGTCCATAGGTGAGTAATTGCTGCACAGTGGTCGATCACCGACAGACCTGGGAAGCAGTGACCTGGCTGCTCATGATCCTGATGCTCACGGGTTACTTACCTGGTGGGCTACGGCCGGAAAGCTAGCTGCCTAGTCTGCATTTTATATACTATGGTGCTGAAATCTGAACCAGGCTGTTCAGGGACAAGCATTGTGTAACTGTCCGATGGAACTGGGCTGGGGGAGTAGTTGAGTAGTGGAACACTTGCCTAGCATGTGAGAGGCTCTGGGATCCATCCCCAGCACCCACCACACACACACAAAGTGGAAATTGAAAGATTTTCGTATCTCTCCTGGGTAAAGAAAAACCTGTGCATGATTCAGTCTTTAACAGAAAAGGCAGTATGTTCTCATGGGGCTGGAACTAGGATTTCTAGCTAAAACTCCACCAGTTATCACCTGGAAGATTTTCTGTACACCACCTAGTCTCTCTTTGGGTCTCAGTTTCCTCTTCTGTGAAAGGCCAGCTAACTTTGACAAAGCCCTTTCCAGCTCTGAAACATTCTGATTCTCCAATGTAGGGAGGGATCCTTTAGACAGAGTTCCAGGGAAGTCATAAAGATGGTTAAAGAACTGAGACAAGGGGGAGAGCTTAAGACAACTGGCATTGCTTTCCTGATGCCAATGGCTGGCTTCAGCATCCGTTGGCCACGGACTCACCCTCTCTCCTACAGAGAAGAGGAGCAGAACTAAAGGCTGTTGGGAGACAGAGTTGGAAGCAATTTGTGGATTAGAGCGATCTGCAGAAGAAAACTTAAAAAAAAAAAGGGGGGGGGAACAGAGGTGTCAAGATGGTGCCTGAGTGATCTTTTCATCTGCTTGGAAAGGATGGAATTTAATTCAAGTCTTCCAGAGAAAGTGCACACAATGAGGCTGGGCAAGGGGAGGTGAGTTTGGAGAGCAGCATCCTCTGAGAAATCCACAGCATGAATTCTATAATTTTTTTCTGATGGGGAAAATATTTCCCTAGGGGACTGAGTTGGAAATTCTGGGACAGAAAAGGCAGTGATTGGTTTTGACCCCTGATAAGAAACCTGCAGTATCTGTGGATCTGCCTTGGCAGCACCCTGCAGCTATTTGCTTGTGGACATGCCAGCTTAGGAAGTGTGGGTTCTGAAGAATAAAAATCCCTACCCCGAAAACAAAGTGAAGACCTTAGCTTCCTCTTTACTTGCTGAACTCAGTCCCTGAGATCAGACTGCATCAGAAGTACCCCGAGAAGTCTGTTCTGAGAGCCCCTGGTACTGGACAGAATGTTCCCGGCACTACAAAGATGCAAAACATCTGTGCATATCCTGATGCCTTTAGAGACTTTTCTCTGTGCATAGAAATTAAGTTTTATAACAACAACTGCTTGTCTTGCTGAGTCTAAGATTGGATAAGATTGCGTTGGAAGGCAAAATGTAGTGTTCTGTTTTTAAATGTGATTTCCTTCCTGTTTCTTTTGATGGTTGTCTCTTGGGCAGAGCCTAGAGGATGGATATAGGCTTCCTAAGGAAATAGGACCATTTTTAACTGTGCATTTTTTAACCCCTCAGCAGCCCATCTCTTGTGGCATAAAATCCCTGACTAAGAAATCTCTACATGGTATACTAGTGATCTTTCCAGATGCTTTACATAGTTAATAGTCTTCTCAACTGGAGCCTTGTTTCCCAATGGGATGACTTTATAAAAACGTCTTCTGAAGAAAGCCATCCCAGGTTTTATAGTGTGCTTACCAAGAGTTTCTGCACTGGGTAAGGATGGGGGCTCACCCTCTTGGAGCCAGGTTCCTTTCAGACATGTGTTATGTCCCTGACCTTTGCTTCCTGTCTTTTCCAAGCTAGACTCCTATGTCCTTAGATCCCTGACTAATTTCACCTGGTTCATAGTTGTATGTTAAATTGACTTGATCAATTCTTCCTTGAAGATATGATCAAATCAGTGCCTTGGAGATATGTTGGGCTTTGATCTCCTTGAATAGGCTTAGAAAATTAATGACTTCTGCATTTAAATTGAGAAAACTGAAGATTGATTTTTATTCCCCTAGTATTCTGCCTCCTCCCACTTCTAGTTAACCAGAACTGCATTCGGGTTTAATTTAATTTAAAATTTTCCATCTGTTTTCGAGGTGGGAGGTAATTAGGTTCAAATACTGCCCTGGGTGTTATTACTCAAATTGTCATTGGCTGTAATATTTGGGATGTCAAAGTTTGCTTGAAAATAAATTTGAAAACATAAATTACCACAAACACTGGTAGGTAAAATTCTTGTGGCCTGTTTCATGCATTACTCTTGGCAGAATGTCCAGGCTTCGGTCACTGCCTTTTGGACCTGGGTCTTGTACTGATGAGTGTGGTGGACCACACTGGCTTCTGCCACTAGTCCCCAGCAGCAGTTCCTTTAGACTAATGAGACTCTGAACTGCACAGAGGGGCCCACTCAGTACCAGAGCAGTGCCTTGAGCATGGCATCCCTCGGTGGATGTGTGTGCCTTGAGCAGTTCTTTCCAGCATGTCCTTCACTACCTCTGCTCTTTGCTGGTTGGAGTGGCCCTGGGGTGGCGGAGCTGCTTAGAGGGGGCTCCGTCTGCTCCATCCTTGGCATCATCTCTGCACCTTGCCTGTGTGGAGCCTGGTAATCTGACTGGTCTGAGTTTCCAGAAGCATTTAGACAGCTGTGGAACAGTCACATTTTCAATTTTACCACTGTTGACTAAACACAATGTTTGTCAGTGGGCAATGTTTTGTTTTTTTCTCCTTGGAATTTATATATATATATATATTTATTTATTTATTTTTTGCCATGCTTAAATAGTTAAGAAGTAATTAGATTACATGCTTCTTTCCTGTCTTTCACTATGGAAAATTCAAACTTAGAGGCCTCAGCTCTTCCTCCTGGGGGGTCTGGAGAGTACTGGGCGTGTAAGCAGGTCAGACTCTGACAGACTTCCACCCCTCACCTCTCTTGCTCATCCATCCATGGCATGGCATTTCTCTTTTCTGTGAGCTTTAAGAACTTTTGCTGAATTTTTTTTTTATTGCTGTGTGGGAATCACCATGGCCCTATGCCTTGGAGATATGTTGGGTTTTGGTTTCGTGGGAGCACGTTGGAGGCAGTCAGACCAAGGTAAAAGTATAAAAGGCAGATCCTAACTTGGCACACACTAGCCTGTCTTAAGTCTGAAACATAAAGAGCATTTAGAGAGCCAGGCGATGGAAAACCCTGATTTAAAGCCAGAACTTGGAGAAATTACAGACATACAGGTTGGGAAGCCTCAGCAGAGGGTGATAGAAACTTTTTCAGACATAGGGGTCATAGCATCACTACAGATCAGCGTGGAACTGGGGTGATGGAGGCAGGCAGGTTTAAACAGCCCCGACAGTTATGTCTCACCTGCACACTATTTTAAGATTCCACCACTTATATGGCTTCATCAATGTTTATAGCAGCCCAATTTACTATAGCTAGATTATGGAACCAACCCAGATGCCCCTCACTCGACGAGTGGATACAAAAACTTTGGTACATATATACAATGGAATACTACTTGGCCATTACAGAAGATGAAATTATGGCTTTTGAAATCAAATGGATGGAGATGGAAAGAATTATGCTAAGTGAACTATCCCAATCTCAGAGACTCAAGGGCTGGACGGTATCTCTCATCTGTGGAAGCTAGAATACATGGGGAAGGAGTAGGTTAGACAGCTAAGCTAACAATAACTTCAAATTGTATGATTTTCAATTCAATAGGGAGATGGCTCCCTAGGTTACTTGGAGGCGTAGGGAGGGGGATGGGGAGGGAGGAGGGTGTAGGAAGAACTCCTAGGAGACGGGAGAGTGGGAATATGGGGAAACCATCTCAGAAGCAGATGTCATTCCTCCACGAGATACCCATTTAACGCAAGAGTTCTTCTGGGGGAAACAGCAACAGGGGAAACCCAAGCTGGGCATCCATGATTCGGCATTACCCCTGGATAACTGAGTGTGTGTATGTGTGTATATATATATGTATGTGTGTGTATATATATATATATATATATATACACATTGGTTATTGATGGTTTGATAATGTTTCCCCCTCAATTGTATCTCTATATATATCTAATTAAAAAAAAAGATTCCACCACTTTTCTAAGAGGGAAGTTGGAGACATTGGAGGTTGTTACTGCTATATTTCATTTGTAGTTTTTTGCATAGGTTATCACTCATATTAATTTCTTGTAAACCATACACAGTTCTCATTCCAAAATATAAGTCCACTCACTTTAGAAGGATCCTATAAGGACCTTTGGGTCGAATTCTGACTTCTTCTCTAAACTGGGTGTGTGACCTCAGCAGAGTACTCAGTTTCTCTTAGCCTCATCTGTGCAATGAAGTACTCAACCAATTTCACAGGATCACTGTGGGAATTAAACGAATGCAAATAAGTCACAGTGTCTGGTTATTTAATTAGAGACTCAACAAATATTCATTCCTTTCCCTTCCTCCATAAAGTTCAGAGTGACATAACCCATTCCTACATAATTAAACACACATATCTGAGTCAGGTGGGCCTAGCTGGCAGATGAGCAAGATTCTAGGGCCCAAAGTGGCTATGGGGCAGTGAGGAAGCCATGGGATCCCTAACTGGGGTGCTACTTGTTATAGTCATTTTTTTTGAAAGAGAGAAGGACAGTGAGAGAGAGAGAGAAAATGAGAATCAATTTTTCTTGAGTTTTTCACATGGCTTTCATTGCTCTGACACTTAGTTGTGTACGTGGTGCTGGGGTTTGAACCTGAGTACTTGTGCATGCCAGGCAAGCACCGTAACCGCCAAGCCACCGTTCCAGTCCCTCTTTACAGTCTTAAGGCTGTCCCGATCCAGTGTTTGTGTCTAGGTGTGTATTTATTTGAAGAAGCTATAGGTCCCTTGGGATTCTAAATTCCACCTGGGACAACTGCATCTGAGATCCTTCCAGAATCAGACTTAGGTAATGCAGATAGATAACCTAAACTCATGCATAGGCCAGCAAAACCCAGCTGCACGTTGCTGCCACAGCCTCTGCTAATGTCCCAGTGAGCAGGTGAGACCTCCAGGGTCCGTGCTCTCTCTCCATTCCACCTCATTAGGCCATTGGTAGATGAACAGGATATAAAGCCTTGACTGAGCAATGGAAGACAACATTGCTATGTCATTTATTTGAAGGACACGTTAGCCAAACCCCCAACCAACTCTCAATCCTCATTTCCATATTACCACTGTGGACTAAGCACCGAAGATATTCTGGTGGGTGGGCAAAGCTTTTTCTTCATGAGTTTTTCTTTCTGTATTTAAATATTTAGGAAGTGGTTAAATTACATAAGTAGTAAAGGGTCAGCTGTTAGAGAGAATGCCAGCAATGGTACACAGGGTACAGATCGCCTGCCATTTGCTCTTTCTTCTCCCTGTCCCTGCAATTACGTTGGCTTTAAATAAACCAGAACCCTTGGTGAGCTGCCTGTGGGCATGAGGGAAGGAAAGATGAGTAGTTTCCACTTTGCTTTTTTCTGAAGCTTCCAAATGTATAGCAAAAGCCTGGAGGCAGAGGGTTCCAGATGTAGGAGTGGTGGTACGCCTTACATTTCAGTTGGCAAGTGTGAGAGGTGAGCTTGTCTTAGAAGCCTCCTGGTAATAGGACATTGTCTCTTTTTTTTCCCCCAGGGCTGAGGACCGAACTCAGGGCCTTGTGCATGCTAAGCAAGTGCTCTGCCACTGAGCTAAATCCCCAACCCCTGGGACATTGTCTTAACACAAACCTGAAAGCACATAGAAACCAAGGCAGATTAGCAGATGCTGAATTATCAAGTAAAGCAGGTGACTAGTCAGGTATTTGGGTCAGTCTTCAGGAAGGCACTGATGGAAGGGCTGCTCATATTTTACCTGAAACCTCAGTGGACTTGAAATGCTTGAGTCTCTTCATTTAACAAGGTTTCAACTTCGTTTTACATTTTTTGGGCCCCGTTCCCCCCAAAATTAGAAAATGACATAGAGATCTGTAGGGCTAAAATATTTCTAAATTAAGATCACTACTGCTGCGGCTGCAGTGGTAGCTTACAAGCTGCAGCACTTGCCTGGCATGCACGCGGATGCAGGTTCGAACCCCAGCACCACACACACAATGAAGTGTCGGGAGCAGTGAAAGCCACGTGAAAAACTAAATAAAATTGATTTTTTCCTTTCTCTCTCTTTCACTGTCTCTGTCTCTCTCTTAAAAAAAGATAACGACTGCTTAAAGCATTTATTTTATGAGAATCATTTTTTGACATATTTTTGTTTCCTGAAAGTCTGTTTATGTAAGAAAAAAGAATTGTGGGTCTCAGGACCTGTGTGGATTCATTTACATTTCTCACTTCTTTTCTGCCCCCGAAATCGAAGGTAGAAAAGTGAGAGTTTTGCAAAAGTATGCTACAATAGTGCACTTCTAATAAGGCTGGGTCTTTAGAACGGCCCTGAGAGCAGCAAAACCACCAACCATCCCTTCTCCTGGTGCTCTGTGGAAGGTCTCGCTCTGTACAAGAAGTTCCAGATCTTGATACTTCTGCGGGAGGGTTGCTGAGGAGGAATGATATTGAGTAGGTGGTCGCCTCTGGCTCAGAGGCTGGGATTCAGTGTGATTGGTGTGGAAATCTGAGGACTCTGGCAGCAAGACTCCATGGACACATACTTACATAGCTGGCTTTTTATTGTTAGAGTGGCCATCCTAAATTCTGTTTCTAAAAGTCCAACAGAGCAATCCTTCAAGTAGATAACCTTTTTGATCCAGGGATCAGTGTCTCAGACCTTCTGTATATTTGAATCCTAAAAAGTTTTGTAAATTCAGGATAAAGTTACATGAGATGTCTTTGAGTTGTTACTCTGGAATATGGCGAGCTCTTTGTCATGGTTCCTAATGGTACCTTCTTTGAAAGGAAGTAGCCAGATATCAGCCCGTGTTCCAGAGGGAGCTGATATCCCTTTAAAAATGGCTTCTCAGTAGTGAGTAGATACCAGCGAATATTTGTAGGGTGAGTGGGGTGTTGAGAATCATCAGAATCCAGTGGGCGCCTCTGTTCCTACCATCCAGTTCAAGCACAAGGTTCTGCCCCATGCTCACCCACTTGCCTCACAAGCTGTCACTACGCAGAATTCGTTATTATTGTTTCTTTGCTTTTCTATGTGATTTTCTTCATGTATATGTGTTCTGAAACAATTCTTTGCTTTGTATCTTTTCAAACTTAGCAAGAGGAACCATAGCATTCATATTCTTCATTAGCTTGTTTTATTTTTCAGCCATGTTTCAGGCATCCATCCATTATAAATATGCTATGGTATATATACCTTCTCCTAATGATAGCTGTTGGGATTACTTTAAATATTCTTTAAATATTTTCCTTTGGCCAATAGTGCCGTCGTGAATTTGCTTGATCAGATTTGTTGCTGCTTGTGTACAAGAGATTCACTAGGTTATCTTCTTAAGAATGATACTGCTGGGTCATGAGATGTATATCAGAAGGCCAAATTATTTTTCCAAAGTGATTGTGTCAATTTGCACTCTTACCAGTAGTATCTATGTTGAGTAGTTTTCTATCCTTACCAGCACTTGATATTGTAAAACTTCAATTTTTGTCAGGCTGATGAATGTGAAGTAGTATCTTATTGTAGCTTTAATTTGCATTAACTTGCTATATTTATTGGCTGTTCTGATTATTATTCTGTGAATTTCCTCTTTAAGTTTTTGGTCTATTTTTGGGGGGCGGGTGCTGTTTGTGTTAGGAACTGTGAAGTGTCTGAAATTTAACTCTACTTGGAAACTAACAATTTAGCCTGCCACAGTTTGTGGATGTTGGTGGAAGACACGAGGCTCCTGGATTAGAGACAAAGAACTTTGTTGCAGAATAAAATGAGCACCAGAATATTTACATTAATTGTCCTTGCCCCCAAGTCCCACTAGGGTACAGATGGGCCCAGTGAATCCCTCTGAAGACAGTGGGTTGAATTATGAGAAAGACCCTGAGCTTAGGGAACCCAAATCTTTTATAATGGGCAGTAAACATGTCTGTCCTTTGTTCTAGAGGGAGAGCATGTCTTTATTATGCTGAAGTAAACAAACTAGACTTTTGTTTTGAAGACAGCTACAGTATTGGCTGTTTGCTATATAGATATCCTTGAAGCAGTAATTCAGAACAAAGTAAAAGCACTGCCTTTGCTTATAATTATGCAGAAACACAATTTTATTGTCTTCCAATAATATCTACTTCTTGCTTCTACACCAGCTTGGCTTCTGGTAAATTTTACCATGTGTTCATCCTTTTATGGCTATCACAAAGTCTGTGACCAAATCCATTCAATTTGTCCCATACGCTTTTTTTTTTTAAAGAGAGAGGGTCAATAAGAAAAAGAGAGAGACAGAGAAAATCAGTTTTATTTAATTTTTCATGTGGGTTTCATTGCTTGGACACTTAGTTGTATACGTAGTGTTGGGGTTCGAATCTGTGTCTTTGCACATGCCAGGCAAGTGCCATAACTACTGAGCCACCACTCCAGCCCCTGTCTTATACACTCTTACTGAAAGTAAATATCAACAAAACGCCAATAGAATGAGGCCAACCTCTAGTACTAACATCAACCATGCCTCCTCACTTTATCAGAGTCCCAAACAAGTCAGCTAAATAATCCCACCAGCCATCAAAATCTCTCTTAGGAGGTCAGGTGGCTTTTCCTTACACTTTTCTGTTGACCTTTCTACTTGGCCCAGGGCACTAATCTGGGTGTAACAGGATGTTTTAGTGATTACACAGACTGCATTGGCCTGCAAGGAAGAATTCCCCGGTAAGTCTGTCATCCACACTAATCCTGGCCAGTGAATTGAGGCGGGTTTGAATGCCTTCCAGAGACAAGGTGGTATCATTGATGACTACGTTCAGAAATGAATTTTGTTTTGCTAATTGGATGACTTCCCTTATAGGGTCAACTGCTTGGAAGGCACAAATCAGTTTTCCCTCCAAGGAGCCCCCCTGGTCAAGAAAGAGTGTCTTCATTTTGGAGAGAGTTCCACAGTTGTTTAAGAATTACATGATTGGGAGGGGGGAAGGGAATAGGAAGGACATCAAGGTGACCAGAGGGAGGTAGTATGGGTGAATCTAATCCGAGGGGAACCTCCGACTTTCATGAGAAGTCCAATTAACTTGGGGCTTAAATAAAGTGAAACATAGAATCATGGGGAATCCAAAGCGAGGGAACCATGTCTGGCACCAGTATTGGCTTGCTCTGTCATTACACTGCTGTTCTTGATTATTTGATGATGAATCCCTCCTAATTGTAAGACCATGTCTATTGAATAATAATAAAAAAAAAAGAATTACATGATCTACTGGTGGCAGACCTTTGCATGTCCCTTATGACCACCTGTAAGATGCAAGTCCCAGTGTTTGGGGGAGCCTGGATCTCACACAGAGTACAGTCCTGGTGGCACACCTGGGGTACCTGGGAGGGAAGTGTTGTTTGCAGTGATTGAGGTGGGAATGCTTTTCTCTCGGGCCACTTTTATAGTTTTTTATGATTTCTGTTCTCCCTACATGGATTTTATTTTTTCTCCCCACTCCCTCTTCTCCTTCAAGATGTCTTGGGTGTCCTCAGTTTTTGACCGTTTTTTGTTATTGGCTTGGATGCTTTTGGCCCACCCAGAGAATGATTTGAGGGTATAAACCTACATATGGGCAGGCTTATAGTTATCAATTCCCATTGGAGGGGATGGCTTTCCCATCTGCTCAGAGTGGTAATTTCCCTTGCAGGCCACTGGTAGAATGGCCACTGGGGCAGGATGGGTGCTGGGATGGCTTTGAAGCTCAGTTTGCCAGCATCCTGAGGCTCTGGGTTTTGGAGACATAGCTTTATCCAGCAGCAGTGTTGGTGGCTGGATCCCGTACGCAAGAGCACGCATTCAGCAATCCCTTTCAAGGTGAAACCCTGCTGAGTGTTCTCTGGGTTCCTGCTTTTATTTAGCTTATGGCCTCCAATGTTCCCTGCCCTCTTACTTTTATTTTAGAGATTGTTCATCTCATCCAGCATTTCATTTGTTTCCAGCAGAGGGTTGCTCTGGAGATCTCATTCACTGTACTGCCAGAAATAGAACTCTGTCATCTCTCCAGAAAAACCTGGAGTCAGAAAACCTGGCTAGCCTTGTTCAATGTGTTAGTCTCCATCCCTATTTTTTTTTAGTATATTATTATTTTTTATTGAGAAATTTATTTGTTGAACAATAAAATAATTGGTTTCTTTGGGTTTTTTTTTTTTTTTAAGAAAGAGGGGACAGTGAGAGAGAGACAGAGAGGATCAATTTTTATTTAGTTTTTCACATGGCCTTCGTTGCTCTGAGACTTTGCTGCATATGTGGTGCTTGGGTTTGAACTCGTGTACTTGCGTATGCCAGGCAAGCACCGTAACTGCTGAGCCACCACTCCAGCCCATAAAATAAATTCTTAATGAAATAATATCGTATGTATATAGATTCTGAAGATTAGATTTACCCCCAAGAGTGCCCCCCAATTACCCACCCTTATCCCTCCCCTCCCCTTCCCAAAACATCTCTAAAAATGTATTAGGTTGTATGACATGACACCTTATCCGAATTTAAAACATGATAATACACCTTTCTCAATGGCCAGGGTCTAGCTCCAGCCTCCACAGATGACTGAAGACATTTGACCCTTGGTTCTCTGGGTTAGGCTGACTTCACTCAGCACGATTTCTTCCATAGCCATCCATTTACCTTCAAAGGTTGCAATATCATTTTTTCTAATTGCTGAGTAGAACTCCATGGTATATATGCACCACAGTTTTTGGATCCATTCATCCAGTGAGGGGCATCTGGGTTGTTGCTGTAATTTAACTATTGTTAATTGAGCTGCTGTGAACGTAGATATTGCTGTGTCACTGTAATGTGCTGGTTCTAAATCCCCTGGAAAAATACCCAGGAGAGGAATAGCAGGATCATATGGTGGACTCATCCCTAGTTTTTTGAGGATTCTCCACACTGCTTTCCAGAGGGGCTGTACCAGTCTGCAGCTCCACCAACAGTGTGTTAGCGTGCATCCCTATTAAGCTATGGAATCCCATCCCCTTTTTTAAAAATTTTTAAAAGATTTTAGTTATACATAACAGTGGGGTTCATTTTGACATATTCATAAATGAATATTACATAGTTTTCTCTGTTTCAATCCCCAGTACTTCCTCCTTCCTGTTAATGCCCTTCCTCTACCCCAGTGGTCTTCCTTCTATTTATTTATTGAAATTGGAAAGCTTTTTGATTTAGGAAAAAGATGTATTGGTGACGTGTGGAACATGCGTGATCTGTGTGGACTGCAGTTTGGGAAATACATCCTTCTAACCAGCTCCCTTGTTTTCTATAACTCATGCAACCTGGCCTTACAGATTACCAGGACATTGAAACCTAGGGTTTTCTGGGTCTAGGAATGAACTTGAATATGAGGAGAAACCAATCTGAGCATCTATAGTCTACCCAGCCCCACCTAGAAGACCTCAGGGATGCTGCCACTTACACCCAACGTGGGGTAACCTTTCAGTTGTCTTCTGTCCCCTCCAACTGTCCTTTCCTTACCCTTGCCTTTGATAAACATTGCTGTCCACGTAGACAGCCCCTTTGACCCACTGTGCCATAATTTTAGATTTCAGTGTATGTATCTATTAAAGTTAAATAGCAAGTGTGTCTGCTTTCTGAACCTCCTAAATGATATTGTTTTATGTCTTAACTGAATATTTATTTGCAAAATTTGATGGAGAAGATTAATTATCTAAAGCGTAGTTACATGATTAGACTGTTGTGTCATTTGATTCCAGTCTGAAGATTGTCCTGTTGTTGAAGGTTTTCTAGAGTCATTAAGAGCTTTTGGCCCTTGTTTTCATCATATGTGCAGCACAATAAAACTAACCAGGAGGCTTCAAATTGTGACAGTGTGCCTTGATCAGTATCCTCTGTGGGCACCTGCGTGGATATACTGCCAGTGGTTCTAATCGGGAGGCAGTACCAAAGCCACAAGGTCACATTCATCCTTCATCACTGCTCTGCTGTGTGATACGAGTGGCGTGAGGATACATGTTTTAGCATGTAAAAATGACCTTAAAGATGGGGAGTAGCTTAGGACAAGAATGAGAGATGTGGAAACAATGAAACTAGAGAATAGTAATAGTCATTTCTGGAAATACAAGTTGAAATCAAGTAGGCGTCTGTGATTCCTTGTTCAAGCCTGGAGAGTAATCGGCTCCAACGCTTGGGTTTTGCTTTCATTTTTTGTTGTACCAGGGATTGAACCCAGGGGCACTGAGCCACATCCCCAGCCCTTTTTAGATTTTATTCTGAGACAGGGCCTTAGCAAGGCCCCCAGTTGCTTAGGGCCTTGCTAAGTATCTGAGGCTGGCTGTGACCTTGTGATCCTCCTGCCTCAGCCTCCCGAGGCACTGCGATTACAGGCATGCACCACCATGCCTGGTTCATGGCTTGGTTTTGTTTGCACTGGCAAGTTATTGAATTTGCAGTGCGTGGGTCTCTTGTCTGCACAAGGGGCAACGACATTAGTTCTTACTCCACTGGGTTAGGATCAAGTCTTTACCTGAAGCTTTTAGGTAACTAGGGCTCAGCGTCTAACAAACCTTACTTGGTGATTACATTCCTTTGCATTATTTTCCCCTAGAGCTCCATATTGGAACAGGAAAGTACTTCTCTTCTGCTTTGGTGTCCTTGCCTACTCTGTTTTTCTGCAGTGACTGTGGCAGGCTGAGTTCTTGCTCTTTGGAGGAGCTGCACAATTATCTGATCAGCTTCTTTGATAGGCTCACTGCAATCTAGAGTAAAGAGACCTCTATTTCCAGTGCCTATGCAGTCCCTCAACAATGGAACATTATCCAGAAGTGACTCTAGAAAATGCATCCATTGAAGGTAAATGGATGGCAATGGAAGAAATCATGCTGAGCGAAGTTAGCCTAACCCAGAGAGTCAAGGGCTGAATGTTTGCCCTCATTTGTGGTGGATGGAGCTGAACCCAGGTTTTGGGGAAAGGTAGATAAACTCATGGATTTGAACCATAGAACAGAAATGCAATTTGTTAATATTTATGAGACATAGTTGCAAGATAATGCGTAAGATAATTGAACAAGCTATACTGTATGCCTTTACAAAAACGTAAATGCTTAATCCTTCGTCAATACATGTCAAAGAATAACAGGGGATGCTAGGAAGGGAGGAGAAGGGGAAAGGTTGGAACCGAGACAAAGCAAGGTGCATTCCAAGCATTTATAAGTGTGTCACTGTGTATACTATAGTCGTGTCATGTATATAAAAAAATGTGCTTCATAGGCGTAAGAATTATGACACTGTACTTACACTGTACTTGGGATTTTTTCCTTTTCTTTTTGATAAATATAGGACCCAGAAGAGAGGCGAGGGATTGGGAACTGGAGGAGGGAGGTAGAGGGGTGTGGTGGTGTAGGGATATTGACCAGGTTATGTTGCTATATTATGTGCATCTAGGAATATGTGACAGCAGATCCTAGCATTATGTACAACTATAATGCACTAATAAAAATATTAAAAAAGAAAAGCTTCTACAGCAAACTGATTGTTTACATTTATATAGTGTTACAGTGTACCCTAACTGTTTAAATATGCTTCACAATATATCTTTTATGGCTGTTTCCCCCCAGATCCTTAGAAATCGGCATGTCTGCACTGGGCTGTCTTAAGGGCTTAATTCCATTTAAAAAAAACTGTACAAATGAGATGTTTTTGGAGATGGTGACTAACTTACATGTCATCAAACGTGGCACCTGCTTGAAAAACTCCACAGTAGGGACTGGAGCAGTGGCTCAAATATATTTTTATTCCTTTAAAGAAATCAAACACTTAAAAACCAAGTAGTTTTGGGGAGGGATTTTAGTAAGCAATTTATTGACTACTTTTTCATAAATAATATTTTAGTGTCATCTTAAATAGATATTTGAAGTATGTACATATATATTTAGTGCATTTATCAGGTGGTTAAAGTAGAGGAAGCTCACCTGTCTGCCCAGCCTCCTGTCTCTGCCTTCCCTCTTCTGGGGCTCAGGTGGGGACCAAGCTGTTCACCTGTCCACAGCTCAGAGTGGCTTTGCACTCCTTGGGTCTCTGTGTGCTTATAGCAGATTCTTTCTGGTGCTTCATGGGGTGCTAGGCAGACTTCTTCTGGTTCCCATGAGTCCTGCGGTCCTCTGCACACACGCCAGACAGTCCCCTCTCCTGGAGGCGGATGAGACCTGGGGAGATAATAGAAGCACTCTGATAATTAGCCTCCCCTTAGGTGGTGAAGGCGAAGACCTCAACTGCGTTTGGCAGATGTACTTACGGTTCCCAATCGGTTAATCAAAAGGGAAAATATCCTGGATGGGCCAGATCTCACCACGTGAGTCCTTAGAGAGTCCTTCAGCAGCCTGCAGGGCTCACAGTGCCGTCTCCACTGCCTGGAGGAAGGAGCTGTCCTGTGGAGAAAAGAGTGGCCATGTAGCAAGAGTAGGGGCCCCCAGTCCTGCCACAGCAAGGAACCAAGTTCTGCCAGCAGCATGGATGGGTGCAAAAGAGGTCCCAAGCCCCAGAGGAGAACACAGCCCGACCAAAACCTTGCTTTCAGCCTCCAGGGACTCTGAGCCTGCTTGACTCTGACCAGGGGAGCCAGGGAGCTGATCAGTGGAGAAAGCTCCTTCCTGGAGTTCTCAGAGCCACTCTCTGGGAGTGTGCTCCTGCCCATGCCTAGTTAGATGTGCTTGTCCCGGTGCTGGGCTGACTGTGCATGAAGCCCTTTCCTGGTGGGATGTGGGACTTGAACCCACTTCAGGAGCTGTCACTGGTGACACATGCCCTTTGCTTTGGCAGGCTCTAGGAACCTCCCCCCACTCCACACACAGTGGAGGCTGCTTTCCTCACTGCCTCTAACTGGCCAGACAGCCTGTCTCTTTTGGTCCCTGGGTGGGAATCAAGCAGGGGTCCATGGAGTCCCCTGCCTCTTCAGGCTGGTGCTGAGATGCAGGGAGAGGGGCCAGTGCCACTCACAGCAGATATCAGACTAACTCTCCTCCCAGAGGACACCTGGATCACCTCCCTCAGGTGTTCCCTTCTCTGTCCTCAGGAAGGAGAGAGCCTGGGAGCACCAGGGAGCTTTCTGAACATCATGTGGCTCTTCTGTGCTCTGCATGGAGAACTGGCAGGTTGTTTGTGTTTTTTAAAAAATACTTTCCTTTGAAAATGCACAGTGATCTGTACCCCCCCCCCCATTTTAAAAGAGGGGACAGAGAGAGAGAAGCAATTTTTTTTTTAGTTTTTCATGTGACCTTCATTCCTCGGACCCTTTGTTGTGTACGTGTGCTGGGGTTTGAACTCATATACTCATGCATGCCAGGCAAGCACCGTAACCTCCGACCCACTGCTCCAGCTGCCCTCTCTTTGGACATGTTATATTTCTTGCATTTGGATGCTTCTTTGGAAACTTACAGTTTCACATTCTGTTGTACCTGATTAAATTTCTTTCTTTTTTTGCTAGATAAAAGGAGCACGTAGTTTCTTTATATTTAAACAAAAGAAGCTTATTAAACACAGGCAAAATTTTTGATCTGGGACTTTGAGGGAAAAAATAAGCTGAGTGGTCACTTATTATCTGGCAACAGAGGCTGTCAAAGGCCCCAACTGTCCCATTCTCTTATCGCTAGACAGGAAAGGTACTGCCTTTATCTGTCAGTTAGCACCTCTGTAATGCTGTGTAACAAGTTTTCCAAAGCTCAGTGGCTTTAAATGATAACCACTAATTATCCTCACTCAACACCACCCACCTATCTTTACTCCCAGACCTGCTCATTGCAGCAAAAGCCACGGCAGCCAGACCACATGGAATGAACTGTGCCCAGCTCTCACCCAAGCAGCTGCTGATGCGGGGTCTCCGTAATGGAAACCCCGACATTCTTGTCCGGGTCAGAAGCAAACTCACCCTTTTATTCTCAGCTTCATGAAGCTTTCCGTGTGACGTGATCTTCTTGATCTTAAAAGGAAGTAAAATGCCAATTAAGTTGGCTTGTGTCGCTCTCTATCCCACCCCAGTTCTAATTTAAGGCTGCCCTAGTTAAAGCTGCGTATCCTCACTGTGCCTGAGTGTTAGCAGAGCTTAATCGCAATCCCTGCGATTGGTTTTGGAGCGTGCACGTGCCATTGTCTAGGTGTGTGCCAGCTTGTGAGCAGGTGAGGGCTCGCGTGTGGTCAGGTCTGGAGTCACTGAACTACCTTCGTTTGGAAAGCAGCGTTTGGTGACAGCGTGGTCTGGGAACTGGCAGACCTGCATTTGGAGTTCTAACTCTTCTACTCCCTGTTCTTTGACCTTAGCAAGTATCTTAACATCACAGAGCTTCAGTGTTTCCACCATACAGAGAAGACACTAACACCAGCCTCTCTGCTTTGCTGTGAGAATGAAGGGTGCAGTGTGGTGCCCAGCATAAGGACAGTACCAGGGGGCCTTTGTGCCCTGCCCCTTTGGTCTGTCCTATAGGTCTTATGTTTCAACACATTAAGTCAACTTCTGTCTTTCAGACCGCAGACCTACCTCTAGACATCTGGAGCAGGGGCTAGTCAGGATGACATGGAACCCCTGGTATTCCCATCGACTCAGCCAGTTGTGCAGAAATTTTGCCAGTGTCATTGGAAACATGCATGCCTCAGGTAGCAGGGATCCCACTGCGTCTGGGAGGGTCAAGAGTTCTCTCCGTCATGTGGCTTAAGGAGCTCTGGAAGAACCTGAGCAGGAGCCCAGAGCGCTGATAGGACCAGACCCCTAGCTCTCTGGGCCTGCCTCCCAGAAAGAACGAGGCCTTGAAAGACCTGTTTCCCAAAGTGTGTGATTCGTGCTGTGACCACGCTAGTGAAGCCTACGGACCTGAGGAGAGCCCTCGTCCCTCCCTATGCCCTGGGCTGTGGATTTGGATGGTAGCAAGGGTTCAGGCCACTGGCGTAAGAATGGCAGAGCCCAAGTAGCCACTACGACTTGGCAGAAATGCTCAAGCAGGCCTTGGAGGTCCTACTACCTACTACCAGCAGGACAGGGTGCAGAGCTCTGGAAATCTCTGCTAATGTGACCTTTTATCCCATTTGGTATTGGAGTAAAATATTTTCTTGTGCTTCCTGGGGTTATCCACACATGCTCACAAACAAGTTCATTCTGTTCTGCCGCTTCAGGACAACCCAGGTCTCCTCTGGACCCTCAAACTCTGCAGCCTCCTGCCAATTAGGCCTTGCTGCTTTGCCTGACTGGACTCCCAGCTGGGGTCCTTCTCTGCCCCTGCAAACCCCAGCCCCACACTGCTGTGACCCAGTAAGGGAAAACCCAGACCCAGGACCCCCAGACCGTGACAGTGTGTTTACTGGAGGGCCACACATTGGCTGTCACCCCTCCCCATCCTCGTCACTGTTTCTCCAGAGAGCACCTAGCCCCTCCCATGAGTTGGCTGAGCCTGCATATTGAGAGCAGTTTTCCCATTTTGTAACACTTTAAAAACATTGAACGTGCTTGAAATCTCATGGACTGAACTGCCATTTGGGAGTCTTATTTCCTTTTTGAAGGGACGGGGGGATTTTTTGCAGGGGGAAATGGCATCATGGTAATGTTAGAAGCAAACGCTCCCATAGGAAGCACATGGAGTCTATTCTTTGCGCGTGTTTGTCTCCCTTTCCCGTTAAATGGACAGCATCTCAGGGCCCTGATTTCCGCAGGAGCCTATGAGGCCCCTCTTGTCTACCACCCTGTAGCGACTCCTTAGGCGGCTCGTGTCAGGAACGGTATTCCCGGATAAGCAGGGGCAGATGCGAACGTGGATGGAAGGGATTTTCAGAATGTCAGAAAGCATGTTGTGTGCTCAGAATAGGCTCACGTGCATAAGAGGAAAAGGCTGTCAGAGGGCAAGTGAAGTGAGCTGCAGGGATAAGGCCAGACGTGTAGGAGCGCCAGGCAAACGAACTCGCTCTTCTTTTCTGCATCTATGAAATGACTTGCAATAGAGTGAGTCATACTTACTAATCAGGGACGAAGTTGTCCCCATTGTCCTGTGCCCTGATCACCCTGTTTGTGTATTCTCTGTGCGTGTGTGTGTGTTCATTCCCATTGCAACAAAAATAAGACGGAACTCTTACGACACCATGCTGCACACTAAGCACTTTCCATACACTATCCTTTTATCTTTACCAGATCCTTGAAGGGGTTTTATCCATCTTCATATGCATGACCCTAGGCTCAGAGAGGGCAGGAGTCTTGCTCAGATATAAGGTGGGTAAACAGCAGACACAGCTTGAACTAAGACTGCTGAGTCTTGTCCAAAGGCTCCCCCGCCCTTCCCTTCTCCTTCCTTTCTCTTCCTCTCCCTTCCTGTCCCTGAAGTCTCTGATCTCTCTTCTTCTCCGTACTATCTGTCTCATGACTGTAAAATACTATTTGGAAGGGTTTTTATGGTGCAGGTTATTTTTCTGTTTGAGTTGCTTATGAAAAGTATCCTGTCATCTGCTTTAGCCCTTGGCAAAGAAAAAAAAAATACCTGGAGATAATGCTGACAGGGTGGACTTCACGCCGTGATGCAGGTTCCCTGGTGAGACACCATTAAGTTTGATGTGGACTTTTTACTCAGCTCAGGGGAGAGGGATCTGAGGCAGGAGGCCAACATTCGTGTGTTTAATGGTGCTCAGAAAGTGCCAGTTCCGCTGACACCTTGGGACAACCATTCTGGATCGAACCTAGAGAATAGTGCTTAAGAGGATGTCTTCATACTGCTGACACGGCTGTCACCCGGCAACTGAGTTTGTCCTTGAGGGAGCGTACACGCGCCCCTTCCAGGCAGGCAGGCAGACCTCTAGCTGGCATTCTGCCCACCTGGCCTGGGGAGTGCCCTGGGGAGGTGGGCCACTCACAGACCCGGCCCACGGAGTGCTCAAGGAGTTCCCCTTCTCTGGCAAGAACACCAAAGCTTTGGTGGAATACACAGCCAGTGACACCTGGATAATGGTAATGTCATTGTCCTTGCTGCTTGTGAAAACAGTACTGAAAGCAGCATGTTGACACTGCTCCTGACAGTCAGTGGAAGACACTGACAGGTTTCGTACCATTGCATTTCTATATAGGAACCATCTTCTAAAAGTGGGCCCCATTCTTCCTTCCTCTTCTTGAGCACATGCCGAGGCCTAGTTCCGGATCAGCCACAACAGAGCCACTGTCCAGTCTGCAGGGTCTTCCTCTGAGGTCCTTCTAACTGCTCACCTTGCTCTGGCCACCTCCCTCCCCCGGGGATTGGTTTTGACTTGGCTGCACGTGAGGCAGAAGAGGGGGCCCAAACGATGAGGGGCAAGAGGCAGGCTCATGAGTGAACAGAGGAGTGTCTAAGGAGCAGTCCTGCATGGCTTAGACTGGCAGGGGAAGGGAACAGGGTATACCCAGTGGGCTCATGGCCGTCACAGAGGAAGCCAGTCAGACCCGGCCCCACCCTTCCAGGCCACCTCTGCTCACCCAGGGCTCTGGCCCTGCAGCTTGCCTTGGCTCTGTGGTGGTGGGACATGCTGGGCTGGCCTCCCTTAGCCCAGGTCAGGAGACTGGGCGCTCCATGCAGCCTCCCAGTGCACGCTTGCCCGCCCCCTGCCCTGAGACGCAACTTGCACACCTGCTTGCTCACTTCGTTGCTTTGGGTGTGGCCCTCGACAACCTTCCTGGGCATTCCTGCAGGAGCCTGGTAGTGGATGCCCGCGAGTGGGTGCTCTGCCCACCTCTGTGTCTAAAGGGAAATCAAGCTGCTCTCAGCCATCATCAGTGGGCACCTCCTCATGCCCCCTGCTCCAGATGGCACCTGGGTCATCCTCACAGCAGCTCCAAGTTGGGCACTGTCACTATTATTGTTATCTTTAAACCTTGTTTTCAAAGGGTAAACAGTATAACATAAACAGCAGGCTGATGCCGTATTCAGAAGAGTTTGCTCAGAACTGGCTTTTTTAAAAAGTTTATTAGATGAATATGGAGTTACAGTTGAGGAGGAAACATTATTAAACATTCAAGAACAAATGTATATTGTTGTTCCATCGGATTCTGCAGTGGAACTCCAGGTCGCCACCGACATGCCCCATTGGCTCGTTGTAACAGTTTCTCCAACTGTAATATATCTGAGTGCCAGGGGATTTTCTGACGATGCAGGTTCTGAATTGGAGGTCAAGGGTGAAACCTGAGAGTCTGTCTTTCTAACAAGCTTCCGGGCAACACACCTGCAGTTGGGTTGTGGACCACATGTTGGGAAACGAGGCTTAGATCCTTGGCCTTTTTCCTGGCTTTCCAGTGCTCTGGGTAATAGATGGTGGAGGAAAAGGGACCCAGCTGAAGTCAGTACGGCTGATGGGAGATCCACATAGCATCGCTGTTTGAAATCCTTGCTTAGAAAATATAGAAGGACAAGCTGGATGGGGAGGACCTGGCTAAAGGCCACGCGGCCTGATTCTGGCTCTGCGCAGACTAGGGCTTGCCTCTACCTCCCCTCACTTGGCAGCCCTGGCCCTCCAGGTGCCTGGCACTGGCCAGATGCCCAACGTGCCACAGTGGTGACTTTCAAGAAGAACTAAATGGTCGTAGAAATGAGTAGCGACTACTGCATGCTACGTGGAATGCCTGTTTCTTTTACAAAGGAGGTCGTCCACATGTGGGAAAAGATAAAGCCTACATTGAGACTGGCAGCCTCAGAGGCAGGCTGTAGCCACACAGGACTTTTAGAAAGCCCTGCAGGGAGCTGGGCTGCCGCAGAGTTCAGAGCACCAGGCCCAAGTAAATAATGCGTGCCTTCAGGATGGAATCGTCACGTTGCTTCGTGTGCTTTCCATATTCCGTGTGGACCTGCCAAGCCTCAGGAATCGAGCTGCTGGCTCCTCCAGTGTGACAACAGACAGAAAACCCAACCTGGATCGATAGAAGTCCTCTGAATGCTGGCAGGATGTTGGGTGTACAGCTCACTGATACAATTAAACTTGCATTTCATCCACATCTGTTGTTCCCACGCAACCGCGTCCTATCGCGTCATGTTATCTGCAGAGTCGAACCGTGGCAGCCCCCGCGGAGACCGAAGAGATTCCATGCTGAAGCCCTGCCCTCCTTGGATAACGTTTTCTTTCTTGAAAGTGATATGCTTATCTCTTCATTGGGAGGCTTTCTACTTTGAAATGTCTCAGGTAATTTAAGGCGACGAGGTGATATTTCAGGGTGAGTCTCATCCTCAAACGCATAATCGTTAGAGTCCCATGTTCTAGAGAAAAGCAGATTGCACAATTGTGAGTTTCACATTTAAGTTGAAACCAATGAAATTTGCCTTCCAGCTGTGTGATTCTGGCTATGAATCTCCAGGATCCTAGAAGGATGATTCATGGAGTCACCAAGCTGCTGTGGTGTAAATAAAAAAAAAGGAGGAGGAGGAGGAGGAGGGGAAGAGGGAGGAGGAGGAGAGGGAGGAG